>CM050326.1:69199181-69274181 GCA_027475135.1 Bactrocera correcta
ATACCAAGTAATTTTGCAGCTTGCAAAAACCAAAGCCTGGGAAATACTTTAAGTTGTAAAATCAAGCAAGTGTCAAGTCAGCCGGATGTTCGAAAATGCTGATATAAGTTATATAGGGGCGAGGTCAAGCTTTCGCCAATTTTTTAAAACACTCTTTGTAATTTCCATTGAGATAACTCACATATTGGCTGATATGTCCAGCAAAAAGTCGCTTGGAAGTTCCAAAATCTTTATATAATAATAGGTATATGGGTGCTATAAGAAGTATTGACCCGATTCAATCGATTTTTGACCTACCGACATATCATTATCACAAAAGAATTATCCCTGAATTTCAGTTATATATCTTATGCATTTACCGATATTTTAGAACAAAAATCAACTACAGGTATTGGGGTTCAAATATTGTTTGAGCGATTTGAACAGTTTTGGTTGGATTTAGGAAAGTCTCAATGTAACATGGAAATATGAGAGAAATGGCACGCACTAAATTATGTGGAAATCGGTGCGTCGGGTCTCGAAATACTTATATGATTTCACCAAAAAGTGTGTGATGGGGTTAAATATATTTAATGTCCATAAATAGCCAAGTTCACTTAGCACAATTCTCATTTTTATGAGACCTTTACCGACAGTGTGAAAATGGATCAAATCAAATCAACCCACTGCTCATATAACGATATAATGGCACTATAGTTATATAAAACTAGCAATCACTAAATACGCCAGAGATATTCCTCGATGGCGTGAGATGGTTTTAAAGGAAGCTGAGGTCAAAATCGGACAATGGGCGTGGCAGCGCTCACTTTTAAGTGAAATCACATATCCCGAGAACCGTCCAACCGATTTCAACCAAATTCGGTACGTGACATTATTCTGTTATTTATATGTGACCTGGTCTACGAAAAGGGGGCTTAGGTGTCCCAAAAAAAAAAAAAAAAATAAATAAATAAATAAAAAAAAATAAAAATAAAAAACAAAATTGAAAAAAAAAAATAAAAAAAAGTTGAAAAAAAAAAAATAAATAAATAAAAAAAAAATAAAAAACAAAATTGAAAAAAAAAAAATAAATAAAATAAAAAAAAAATTGAAAACAAAAAATAAAAAAAAGTTGAAAAAAAAAAAAAAAATTGATTTTTTGACAACTATGTAAGCCCCCTTTTCGTAGACCAGGTCACATATATTATAGTTTGAAATCGGATTACAGCACTCTGTGAAGGTCACTAATATTTGTTGTGTTCGATACGCTACTTTTCTGCTCTGCTACTAGCTTGTTGAAAACACTTAAACGGAGTGCAACAACAAATTTCTTATGTTGAATTCCGCTCAAGAGAGAGTTTGACTAACTCATAAAATGGTCTAACCAATTGCTGCACCAACTCTATGCGATTATACCAATTTATGACAGTAGCAATACCTCTCAAATTAAGTTGGTTTTTGTATATATCAGCAGCTATTAATTGATAGTCTGTTTAAGAGTTTAGTTAGCTACATAATCATATAAGAATCTATGACTGGTGCAACCACCGTTATTTCTGCGTACCCGAAGTCAATCGGTCCACCTCCCACAGCGCTTGTATTACATGTGTGGCCTATTGGTACATTTACCGTTGCCTTTTATGTTTGTCATACACATACATATGTAAGTCTCCCCACACGACTACCTCTTAACGCAACCGAAGCGAGTTATGTCCTGGCGCGTCTTGTAGACTGACCACTGACGCGCACTTCCTTATTTGTTAAGTTGAACCACTCAAACTGAACTACTTCTTCAATCTTACTTGTTTTTGTTTTTGTAATATATAGTTGAATTTTGCTTGCCTCTAATTTTTGTTGCCTTTTCTCTGCTGGTCAACTCAAGTGCTTGTGGCACACTCCCTTGTTAGCTGGACTAACTTGGGGTTGCAAAGTTTGCGCTTTTCCTTCGAGCTTGCTTGGCGCGTGCGACTATAATTTGTATATATGTATGTACAAGCGAGTTTATAGCTTTATATCGTCTATTCACCCCCACACACACATGCATTTTGTAGGCCATAAGTTCAAGGAGGCAACAACAAAATGCTGCGTTTAAGTGTCAGCTGGACATTTTGCTCTGAGCAGCATGCTTTCTTCAAGCTTTTTAGACAAGTTAAGTGTACAGTTTCTTTTGGTGTAGGTTGTCTTGTTGTTGTTATTTGTTATTAAGTGTGTGGGCATTCGCCACTAAATCTTCCACTCAACTCGATATATTGCTTCTTTATTCGTAAGTCTGTTTTTGGATAAAATATTTCGTGTTTATTTTTGTTGTTGTTATAGCTTGATTTTCGTCAGCAGCTCATTCCACTAATTTTCTACGAAGAATTTGCTTTTTAGATAGAATTTGATTTGCTCATGAAGGTATCTATTCTGTCGCTTCATTGCCTGTTTTTGGTTCATTCCTCTAATTATACCCTTTCCTCAGCTTTGGTCAACGTTCACTTGTTTGCTTAGGGCTTCATTAGTTGTGCTGTTTGTTTAATATTTTGTTTAGGCTATTTATTACTTCATTTGTAAATGGTCAATCAGATTGACATTAAGCCTGTGTAAGTAACTTGTATTTTGGTAAACCTAATGTGAGGGTGATTTTTGAAGTCTAAACCGACAATTAAAACGAGGCAAATCACTATATAGGTTATAGAATGCTAGAGAGCTTTGCTTGTATTAAAAAAAGATCCTTAAAAATCTTCACTTTCAACAAAAAGATTTTAATTTAAAAAGTCTGTAAAATTAAAGTTTTGTTTGTTGCAGGATTAGGTGCTCCAGAAGCTCAAACTCGGAAAGAGCTTTTAGTGCTTTTGTGCTTTCATTTACGAGGTTTGACAATTAAGTAATGAGACTGATTTTATTGCCGCGCTTGTGGTAAACTTGCGACCTCGAAATTATCTTTGTCTTTTTCCGGCATCTCTCCCCTTTTTATTGATATATGTACCATTGCTCTAGCTTATTTAGTTCGCCGGCTGCGTCAAGTTGAGTAGACGTATGTTTGTAGTGCTCGTCACGAAAATGGAAAAATGAAATCAAGTGCAACGCGTCGCGAGAAAATTTTGCGCCAGATTGGGCGAAACAGCTTCAGAAACTTACGTTAAAATTGTAAGAGTGTATGGTGATAGTGCTCTTAGACCCGGAAACCAAACGCCAAACCTCACAATAGTTGTCTCTGCGCGCCCCCCACCCGAAAAAGCTCGCATGAGCAAGTCGAAGGTGAAAACGATGATTTTTGCCTTTTATGACAGCCGTGGAATCGTCTACAAAGAATTCGTTCCAAAGGGGAAAACTGTGAATCAAGTCTACTATTGCCAAGTACTCGAAAGATTGCGAAAACCAGTCAACAGGGTGCGCCCAGACATCACTCGTAACTGGATCCTTCATCACGACAACGCGCCGTGCCACACCGCCTTCAGTATTTGGTCTCTAAACAGATTGCCGTGTTGAAACAGCCGCCTTATTCGTCCGACATGTCACCCTGTGACTTTCTTGTTTCCTAAAAATAAATCGGTGGTCAAAGGAACTGCGTATAACATTCTGCATACAGTTTCCGTAATCGCCTAAGAAAATATGCATCGGTTTATATGATTTAATATTATGTAGCTTGAAGTTCTTAATATATAGTATAGTATAGGTTAGGTTAGTTAGGTTAGTCTGGTTGGCCAATGAGCCACGCATAGACCAGTTTTGGTTCTTTGCGATACCAGATGGTGCTCAATTACTAAGTCGGTGAGGAGTCGATTTCCTTTAAGATGAACTTCAACTGGCGATGGTACCTCACTATCGATACTTCCAGTATATCATACCGCGGAGACCACAGATGCTTACAGCGTAGTCTTGTCAATGCGGGACAAGTGCAAAAGAGATGCTCCATTATTTCCCCGGTGCCCTGTTCTGGACATTTTCTTCAGTCTTCTCGATCTGTCAGCCAAATTCTGAGGGGGACCAGCCACCAGACACTGATCAGTTAGTATTCCGACCATGTTCCTACAGTCTCTTCTATCGAGTGCCAATAGAAATTTTGTGTACTCCCGATCAATCTTTTTACACATAACTTTTTTTACATATAACTTTTGTACTAATGTAACTCGGTTCAAGGAGTATTGATTTCCTTAACCATGTTTCTGTTCAGGTCATCATGTAAATGCATCTCAAACTCTTCTTCTTCTTATTTACTGGCGTAGACACCGCTTACGCGATTATAGCCGAGTCAACAACAGCGCGCCAGTCGTTTCTTCTCTTCGCTACTTGGCGCCAATTGGATATTGCAAGTGAGGCTAGGTCCTTCTCCACTTGGTCCTTCCAACGGAGTGGAGGTCTTCCCCTTCCTCTGCTTCCCGCGGCGGGTACTGCGTCGAATACTTTCAGAGCTGGAGTGTTTTCATCCATCCGGACAACATGACCTAGCCAGCGTAGCCGCTGTCTTTTAATTCGCTGAACTATGTCAATGTCGTCGTATATCTCGTACAGCTCATCGTTCCATCGAATGCGATATTCGCCGTGGCCAACGCGCAAAGGACCATAAATCTTTCGCAGAACCTTTCTCTCGAAAACTCGCAACGTCGACTCATCCGTTGTTGACATCGTCCAAGCCTCTGCACCATATAGCAGGACAGGAATTATGAGTGACTTATAGAGTTTGGTTTTTGTTTGTCGAGAGAGGACTTTGCTTCTCAATTGCCTACTTAGTCCGAAGTAGCACCTGTTGGCAAGAGTTATCCTGCGTTGGATTTCTAGGCTGACATTGTTGGTGGTGTTTACGCTGGTTCCAAGATAGACGAAATTATCTACAACTTTAAAGTTATGACTGTCAACAGTGACGTGAGTGCCAAGTCGCGAGTGCGACGACTGTTTGTTTTTTAACTATTCACTGGGGGTGTTTTTTTTACGTGGCGGGTCCCAAACCCAGCGCACAACCCTAAGTAGGGAATATTTCGCCTTCTCACTTTAGCTCGCCTTCAAACGGATGTTCTTAGGATACCCAGAGGATACTTGGTCAAAGACCGGAAGTCGTGAGCTGCTTGAGTCATATGTAAAAGAATCGTTTCTGGCCACTCCCAAGTGAATGGCGATGAGAGAACTTTCCTCACTTGCGTGAACTTCTACACATGACTCCATCCTCCAATGTAGGAATACCTGCATAGTTTATGAGCTTACAAAAATTATAAAATAAAAGCGATAGATAACTCAAAATTGTGCGACTACTTCCACAAAATCACTGGTTGGTCGTCCGAAATTTTCTACAGCAGTTCGGGGAAAAATATCGGGTTATAATATCATCTGCAGTTCTTCATTGCAAAAACAAAAAAAAAACAACAAGACAATATGAGTTTTGCATAAAATGTTTGTTGCCTCCGCATGCACTGCTACATCAAAGCATGCATGCGGGTTGTCGAACAAAACTGCGCTCCGAAAAGTATGCAACACATAACTACTAAGCTTGTAATTACAAATGCCTATGCAAGAACATTTCGGTAAGGCAAACAGAAAACAACAACTTTTTTTTTGGAAAAATGGAAATGAAATTAAGCAACCAAAAGCCACCGAGAAATAAAATTAACTTTGTTAGCAATTAGAACACCACTAAAGACACCAGGAACAACAACAACAAGCAGAAAGTAGCAGCAACCAGCATATACAACCAGTGGTAGATGAGTAATAAACACAACAACAACAAGTTGAAAAACCAGCAACTTCTACCTGAGTATTAGATAGTTGTAAAACTTCCGTTTTTGTGGTGTCCACTAAGAAAAGGTTGCATTATACAACAAACGACGGACGCGATGCCAAAGAGGCTTTCTAGCGTTGAGTTGTACGGTGGTGGCAGTATGATACTTAAGACCACTAAGTACCAGCTAAGAACAACACAACAGCAATTAAAGAAGTTCTACACCTTGGACAAAGCCTCGAGTAGCCGCGCGCAAGAATGTGAGCTACGAAAGAGACGCTGTGGTGGGGGGGGTTGAACCCAAAAACTTTGTAATGCATTAGAGTAGCCTCAAAATGCACAACAAAACAAGCAGCAACAGCAAAGAAATGATGTTGCGGCAAGCCAGCAACAACTAAAAAGGGAAGAAGCAATAAAAAGTTGAAAAAAATTACCCAAAATAACGGCATACATCAGCGCGTGGCGCGTGGGTGCTGGGCAGCAAAGTATGTTCGACAAAGTTTCGTCGCAAACTAAACCCGAAGACTGCAGGCCGTTGCATTACACGGATTTTTGTGTGCCGCTTAAGCGCTCTCACTTACTTGTTGAAGAATGTGCGGCTGCTACGGCGATATGCTGGTAGTTAGTAGCTCAGGCTTTATTTTAAATATTTTTTTTTTGGTTTTTCGAGCAGCTTGTTGTTAGGTGTCATCAGCGCTGCTGCTGAACCACCGTGCTATGCTTATGGGCGCATCCCGAAAGTATGCAAAGTTTTCTTACTTGAGTAATGTAAAAGTTTTGGCAATTGACCTGCGGAAAGGATCAAGTCTTTGACACTACTCATGGCATGTTTGAGCATTTTGAGTACCTTTTACTGCATTTTGTTCGAAATTTGTTTTTTTTTTTTTGCTGACTGATTATGAAATGCATTTTAGCAACAACTTGCAATGGCTGTCTTGGGAGCGATAGAGAATTTAAAGTATTGTTTTAGGAGTATGAAGTGGCTCTTTGTTCTAAATACTAAGTGAACCGAAAAAATTCTGAGTTATTTTACAAGTTTAATACTTTGTAAGTAAAATATTCTAAAAGTTTCTACCAGTAAGGAATTAATAAGCATCTTAGTTTAATTATAGTAGCGAGATTCTCACTCAGAGTTTCGTAAGTAGCTTGAATTGAACTAAACATTTATGGCAAATAACGGATATATATGAGTAGAAACAAGGAAAAAGATTAAGTTGGGTGGTACCAAAGCTGTAATACCTTTTATAAATAAAAACCTTCGCCATACAAAAACTTTTTTTGATCGTTGATTTTGTAAGAGAGCTATATGCCATAGTGGTCCGATCTGAAAAATTTTTTGAAGTTTCTACCTCTTCCTTGATAATATTCTACAATAAATTTCGTGAAGACATTTCGGCAAATAACAGAGTTCTCCCTGAAAGGACACCATTGTGATAATACAATTTGTCAAATAAATAAGTTTTCAATATAAAGACATGACTTTGTGATGGCAGCTATATGTTATAGTCATCCGATCTCAATAATTCCTGCGTGTATTGCAGCAATGCTTTGTATTAAAATCTGTGCCGAGTTTCGTGAAGATACTACTGTGCCCAAAAAATAAGGTGACATTGTATTTATTTTGAAAATTCTTTATTTATTCTTTTAAATCAATTTTATCCCTTTAAAAGTAATCCCCTCCCGTTGCAATGCACTTATGCTAACGGATTTTCCAATCTTCGAAACACTGGTTGTAGTCACTTTCCGGGATGGCCTTCAGTTTCGTCTTCGCTGCGGCTTGAATCTCCTCTATCGGTATAAAAACGGTGTCCTCGGAGCGGTCTTTTGAGCTTGGTGAACAGCCAGAAGTCGCATCGCGCGAGATCAGGTGAATACGGTGGTTGCGGAACGATATGGGTTGTGTTTTTGGCGAAATGATCATGAATTACGAGGGCAGTATGGGATGGTGCATTATTGTGGTGTAAAAACCAAGAAATGTCTTTCCACAATCCGGCCTTTTTAGGCGGATAGCGTTGCGCAAACAACACATAACGTTCAAATAATATTCCTTGTTAACTGTTTGACCGGTTGGAAGGAATTCATAATGCCCAGCACCACGATAATCGCAGAAAACAGTCAACATGACCTTGATTTTTTAGCGACTTTGGTGCGATTTTTTTGGTATCGGCTCTCTTTTGGCACGATATTCGCTTGATTGATCGGTTGTTTCGGTGTAGTAAGCATAAATTCAAGTCTTATCGCCAGTTGTAATGCATTTCATGACACCCTGGTAGTCGGAAAGCATCGTTTCACACACTTCAATGCGACGCATTTTTTCCAAAAAATTCAATGTTTTCGGTACCAGTCGAGATTTGACGCGCTTGAGGCCCAAAACATCCTTCAAAATGGTATTGGCTGAGCCTTTCGATATGCCAACTTCATCAGCAAGGTCTCTAATTGTTAATCGACGGCTTTCCAACACCAAATCTTTAATTTGTTGAACGTGAACTTCGTCGGTTGAGATTGATGTTCGCCCTTCGCCCTCTTCGTCTTCGACACGTTCACGGCCGGCTTGGCACTCACTATACCACTTGTAAATAGTTTTTTTAGACATAGCCTCATCACCAAAGGCTTTCTGCACCATCCTCAACGTATCCGCAGCAGAAAATTGATACCGTAAACAAAATTTAATGCAAATTCTTTGCTCAACAAATTTCGACATCGCAAAACACGAAAAACTCACTTTTAGCAGCTCACAAAAGGACACGTATCTCAAACACTAATGAATACTTTGACATGAAATTTGACATAAATGTGACTGACAGTACTACCAACCTAAAAAAAAAAATAATTCTCCAAATCCTTCGAAGCGCCATTGGAGTGCTCTTCCTATCAACTAAGCACCATATCAAGGCATATTTAATATACCAAAATGTGATTTAGTCTGGTAACTTGGGTTCAAAAAATCGAAAAGTATTTTTTGCTTAATTTGAAAGTACAATGTCTTGAAAATATACTGTAAAAATTTCAGACAGAAATTCGAAATATTTCGGGAGTTATAAAGAGTTGTTGAACTTTAAACACGTTTTTCGCAAAACATTGTTTTTCTGGTCGACCCGAGTCCTAACTTTTTTTTCACTGAACCGATTGCTTTCAAGTTCAAATTTTAACAGGCTCTTCTACACACTTATAGTTCTCGTCGGACTTAACGAGAATTTTTTCCACCCCTAAGTTTTTATTTGACAACTCTTTTGTTGCTAAAATAAAGGACTTTTTTTTCAAAGACCGTCATTTTGTTATTTACCCTTGAAATTTAACTTCAGTAGTTCCGACCAGAATGATATGTCTATAGATTAAGAATAAACAAGAATATTTGATTTCTAATAACATTAAGAGCCAAAATCACCCGGGCCACACACGTCCATTTTTTTTTTGAGGTTCCAACTTCGAGTGACAATAATAATAGTAATAAAGTATTAAATTTTTTCAAAGAAATTTTTTTTTATTTTCAATATGTAAATGAAAACACCCTAAATATTCAAGATAATTCATTTTTATTTTCCTATAAAAAACCACCCTCCAAAGAAGTCATGAAAAAAGGCATAAGTTACCAGACTACTACCTTAAAGGCGATATGTAACAACAATTTGCCAGGAAATCAAACTTCTTCCTTAAAAAATCCAGTTCAGTTCTTTTACGAACCGAGCTAAGATACCCGATATTAAGCTCAAAGCCGCACTGTCCAAGATCTACATTTAAATAACTCGAACATATTCGTTCTTATTTTTTACAGTCTTATTTGCTTTACCAAATTCTAAAGTCTCAGAAGACAAACTACTTAAAAGAAGGTAAATAGACATTTTTGGAAACTTCGGCCAGAAGTTAGTGCCAACATCATTATAATCAAATTCTCACCCACAGTCGGCACGAAACCAACGAAATTCTCATTCCATTTCATTTTGGATACTGCAGAAGTCTAAGTTCCTGCTTATCTGAACTTTATGCCGACAAATATTTGTCTCAATGAGTTTCCGCTTAATACTGAGTTCATCTCTGCAGACCTCTCAAACCTAGCACTCTCAGGCTTCTTAATCATTGATTCAAATCCGTGATTCATTAAATCCTTCCAGAAATTGCTGTCGTGTTTTGATGGATGTATTGAGTTTGATGTAGAGCCGACTGTCATTGAAATAAAAGACAGCGGGCATCACTTTCTCGTCTCGCATAGCCTCTAATATTCTTCTTCTAACCTTCTGCTTCTATCTAGTTTTAAACTGAAGACGACGGAAAAATTTCTAACAAGTTCGATGAGATGTTACCGAATACTAGAACTTATAGTTTATAAAATCTTTCTGATTCAGGTCTCAATATGTTGTTTGTAGAAGAAGTGAAAGTGGCAGCTGGAACATGCTTAAAGGTCGACCGAGCTTCTATTTTACTTGAGAAAAACTGAAACAATGTATCCACCAAAGCTTTCTTTTTAAACAGCCTCTTTCCCTATGCTTAGAGTGTCATAAATAGGGTGATATTTGAAGAATAAAGAGTGCTATGTTTAGAAAATCATAAATAGGGTAATATTAGAAGAATAAAGAGTAGAAGTGCGGCTAAGCTTAAGTATTCTTTTATTTGTACTTTTTGATTTCGGACATTGTGTTATTTATGTATCCACATTACTTTTTCTTCTATTTACCTAACCTCATTCTCTCTGCTTAAAGTATTTTAGTGGCCTGTTTTTGACTCCCAAGTGTCTTCTTTCAAATTTTCCGCCAAAAACAAGTTCAGCTTTCTGAAACTCTTTGCGCTCATGGAAAACTTTACTGTAAAAGAAACAATGCTTGAACCTTTTCCTCAAAACTATGTTAATATTGTACATCAACCACTTTGGGATTTATTACAAACGATATTTAGGTAGATGAATAGCGTACATATATCCCAGCTCATTATAACCATCCACCCTGCTGCTCTTTCCAACATAAAATATAACCATAAAAGGCAAAGCTCCCACAAGTATTGCTTCTTTTCGACAATATTTTTTCTTCAAGAAATTTTTTACGATTTTTTTATTAGTCTGCGTGTTGTGGTTATTTACTCTCTTGCTAACTCACTCTCATTGGATGCAATTTCGGCATTGCTGAAAATGTAGGGAAACACTTGAATGGCAAGACTGTTGTAAGATACTCTCCAATATATTTGTGATTGACACGGTAGGAAAAATATGAAGCAGTGACGCAAAAATTATAAGAGAAAAATTATAAAAGAGAGCATATTAATGTGAGAGAATATTTGTAAAACGCTTTATATAAAAATATAATGTGTTGCTTGCAACCTTAATTGCTAAAAAATAATTAACGAATTTTTTCGAAAAAGTAATTGTAAAAATGAAGTAAGTTTGTATGAAAAGAAATAAAAAATTCACTTTGAAAAAGATTCTCAGTATTCTAGCATATGCTGTTTACTTATTTGCTCTAGAATTATACTTAATAGGGTTGCCACATAGTTTTTAGATCCCTAAAATTTAATATTTACTTTAAAATGATAGGATATTTTTTATAATTTATTTATTTATTTATTATAAAAATTTATTTGTAACTGCTAAAAAATACTTAACATAATTAAATTTTTTGCTGATTAGAATTATATGAAAAAACTAAAATATAAAATTGTTTTATTAATTTTTATTTAAAAATTTTTTTTTTTTGAATTTTTTCGCGCCATATTTTTCTACTGATCATCTGCTACAATACTATTTTATTAATTTGAATAATTTAATTAATTGTTGAAAAATAATTAACTAATTTTTTCTAAAAAATAATTGTGAAAATTAAGTAAGTTTGTATGAAAATATATAAAAAATTCACTTCGAAAAAGATTTTCAGTATTCTAGCATATGCTGTTTACTTATTTGCTCTAGAATTATACTTAGTAGGGTTGCCGAATAGTTTTTAAATACTTAAAAATTTAATATTTATTTTAAAATTATTGGATATTTTTTATAATTTCAAATTTATTTGTAACTGCTAAAAAATATTTAATAGAATTAAAATTTTTGTTGTTGTTATTATATAAAAAACTAAAATATAAAATTGTTTAATTAATTCTTATTTAAAAAATATTTTTTTTTTTTAAATTTTTTCGCGCCATATTTTTCCACTGATCATCTGCTACAATACTATTTTATTAATTAAAAAAAAAAAATTTGTTTTAGTTTTTTTTTGTGCCATTTTTTCCTACTGGGCATCAACTGCAATACAAAAACTCATTGAATAACATTCGAGTTGTAAAAATACGCGTGGGCCAATAAAAAAGTGTCGCACTCGTAAGTAAGTCGTTATGTGTCTACGTGCGTTCCGCTCATTTACGAGTGTATTGGTGTATGCCTTTTAGTTTTTCCACAATTTACATGCTCTTAGCGGTACTTATTACCTTTTTGTTGTCTTCAATGTTTATGCTTTTTTTACTTGAATCCTATTTCATATGCATTTTAGTGCGCTTTACAAATAATTTATCTTAATGCTAATGCAACCCTGCGAATGAAATTAGCAACTATGCGCACTTAAATTGATAGCGGTTTGCTATTAGCGCGCTCATTTGCTCAAATTTATTAAAGAAGCTGGTCAGTTTGAGAAAAATATAAGTTTAAAAGCCTAGCCATTCGTTAGGTATTTTAACAGTGTTCGATTCGCCGAGTCTTCGAGAGTGGCGATTCGATCAACAAAAAGGTAGAAATGTAAAAGATTGGTATAATCAAACAGCCACAGATCAGACAGTTTATCTTATATTTGACAAGCTTTAGAGTCTAGCAGATCGAACAAACAACTGGTATAAGCCCTATAAACTGGTATAATCGATTGATAGAGGTATATAGTATAGACTGTAGTGTAGTATTGGAAGATAGTATAGATCTATGGTAGAATTGAAGTGAGAAATCTCGTATCCTTCTGTACAGTGTTTCATTAGTTAACTTTCTTTCTTTGCTTTCAATTGTAAATTTTTTCCATTCAGACTTAGCGAGCTGAAAAGTGGCGAATAGAAAACGTTTATTAGTGCTTTATGAACATCCAGCACTTGTATGTATCAGAACAGTAGTAAGAAATACTTGAAAAACACAGCTTTATACCATTTTCTAAACGTTATAATCTCAGAACGACTTCAGTATTGTTAGGGAAAAAATAAAAATAAATTGTGACCTGGTCTACGAAAAGGGGGCTTAGGTGTCAAAAAACAAAAAAAAAAAAAAAAAAAAAATGATTTAAAATCAAATTTCAGGTGTCAAAAAAAAAAATTGATTTTTTGACACCTAAGCCCCCTTTTCGTAGACCAGGTCACATATTGTATTTTTCTTATTAAAGGTTAACAATGACTTCTGGAGATCAAACCTACTCGTAATAGTTCTCCGAAGGTTTTGGAGTGGTTGGTACACACTCGCAACTAAATCTTTAAAAGATTTATTAGATCTTACTGCCCACGTTGTTTGATATCAACAACCTTCAAGTCGCAATAAGATGAGAAGATCTTGATTTTCGACAGTCAGTTTGAATTTGATCGGAGACTGTAGTGCTATCTTTCACAATAATCTACCACAAAACATTTCGAGAATATATCTCGGCAAATGACGTCGTTTTCCTTACAAAGTCTTGGTTTTTATCGGTCACTATTTAAGTTTGTATGACAGCTACATATATGCTACAGTGGTCCAACATCGGCGTTGCCGAGAAATGAACCGCTACTTGAGATGTAAAGCACGTGTCCAAAATTTCATCTTGAATCGCAGTCTCAAAAACTATTTTCCAGTAATGGCATGATATTGTGCTGTTCCTGCAGAGTCGTAGCCGTGGAGTTTTGTAAATTGCTGGAGAAAAAAATGTACGCAGAGCATTTGAGCTCACTGAGAACTCCGGTCCCTGAAGAAAATGATCCTGATCTAACCCCACTTTCTGCTTCACTGCTTTCATTTTCAGCGTCGAGTCTTGAGTCCATGGTCTTTGAGGTATAATTTTCGTTTTGAGCTCATTTGTTGACATTCCATGATAACAGTAATTATTTTTCTTTGATAAAATTTTCTTCAAAAATATTTTCTATATTTATTTAACCCCACACAAGCTACATCCCAACTACAAACACACAATTTAAAAGTATTTTGCATACAAACTTACCCGCTTTTGTGCGACTTGTTATAATAGCAGAGGGTAATGTGTCGTAATGCACCCAAAGGTAATGTCAACTACAATAAAGTAATGAAATAAAAATTTTATAATTAAAATTTTATCATTAACACAAAGCATCATAGCGCCAGCACATCAAGGAAGCTGGCAACCGAAAAACGCCCAAAAGCGGGTATCAAACGGCCGCAGCGGCAGCAAAGACAACGCTGACAACTGAAAAACGGTAATGACAATGGGTCCGGGGCCGCACACCCGTCTGTTAGTGAATTGCGCCGAGCCGAATGCGACGCTGCACATCAAAAACGAATCAATGGGGAAATGCAGCGCTACAACTATGGGTATAAGTGTAGATTTTCGTACAGCCAGTACCCGCTAGCAACTATTATTTCAACAAAATAAAATGAAGTGCGCTTTTTTGTACCTTTATAGTGTGCTGGTGAGCACCCTATAGGAAAAGTTAAGGTTGCTTTCTGGACCTTGCTTGGTTAAGTTTACACAGTTTGTAAGCTCTTAAATTCTATCTCAAGTTCTATCATTGCAAAGATTCAACACTTTCGTTTGTATTCATTGATTGCTTTCCAGCCTTTTTCGTAGATTCCAGTTTTACCAACTCTAAAAATTCTGCTGAGAATAAAATTTTATTTATTTTACCTGTAAGGAAAATAAAGAGTTTCCTTGATGATTTTTTTGATGACGAGCATATAATGAAACCTCTGAGACTATTTGAGGTGAAATCAAAGTTCACCTCAGTTTAGTTATTCCACTGGTTGCAGTTGCTATATAATCCCCCACTTCGGTCTGAAGTTGGCAGACAATTTCAAAATTTAGAGAAATCCTTGTACATAGTAATAAAGAGAACTAGCTCTGATATTAAATTTGCTCTTTGCGCTTAAAAGTATACTCTACCTAGCGCTAAATGATTCTAATGTCAGAGTCATTTGTAATATCAGTTTAGCTTCGGCTATATCGATATGAATTCGAGTGAAGTATTAGCCAGTATGCCATCCACTGATATCCAGGAAGATGAATTCAAGCTATCATTCATCGGCGGCTAAAATAGTATCGGCAAAAAGAGAGAAGAATAACAAGAGCATCAAAATGTGGCAGCGGCGGTGGCAATCCTCATCTAAAGTGTGCTGGACTTACAAACTTATTCCGGACATCCACTCGTGGTTAGACAGATGACATCTGAGCCAAATACTAAGTGAAGATGGGTGCTTTAGAAACTAGCTTTACAGATTCCAAAATGATATTAGTAGAAACTGTCCGATGTGTACAAAGTATATAGAAGACTCTTAACATGTCTTATTTTATTGCCCTCACATTTTATATACAAAGGAAAAGCTTAAAATTACACTGGTAGTGTGCTGACTGAGAAATGGAAAGCTCTTAGCGAAGCGTCTGTTTTCATAATGATAAAACTGAGACCACAATATAGGATACTTAAATGTTTTGTCTCTTCGAAGAAGTTATACCTAATCGGTGGTTTCATCGAGAATCTTAAGATGGATTAGGTTAAGCGGATCAAAAATAAAAAAAAAATAAAAATCTTACGTGAAAGCTTTCAATAATTGAATTGGAAATTAGAAAGTTTTGTGAAAGCTCAGAAATGTAAGCTTTTGGTTTCTCGTTTTATGGAGTCTATAATACTATAACAGTTAAGACAAAAATCAATGTTTACTATATGAAGGCTCATTGTACTTTACATTTTTCACATTTTCACTACACTTTTCCTACAGGCCACAATTTCGTGTAGGAGTACCGTACATTTTCGGTTGTCTTTTATGTGCGATTTTACAACAATTTTAATTATTATTTCACCCAAGCATTACGCATTTTTCGGGGTAAAGTGCAAAAAAAAAAAAAATTTGACTACAAAATAGTAGTAGAAAAATCAAAAATGTGTACTCATGTCACTACGGTTGTAATTGTTTTTCGTCGCTCTTTGTACACGCTTATGTTTTGACACTGGCGGCATAAAAGAGTTGACAACACTAATGGGATGCTCTTTTGTATTGTCTCGTGTTTTTGCAGATATGCTAAACGCAGGCAGTTGAAGGGTTGCATTCCGCTGACATCCGTTTTGGTAATAGTTTGTTTAGTGTTGTGCTTTCAGTCAAAGCCGAATTATGCCGTTATAATTAGTTATAATTATAGTAGTTTGAGTAATAGAAATATTCTATTAGAAAAGAAAAAATATTTTTTTATTTTCCTAGAGTATAATTATAGAGCTCTGATATTTTTTTTTTTGTGTACTACTAAACATTACCTATAGGCGATAAGTAATTTGTGTGCTTCTTTTTCTTCTTTGTTGGCGTAGAAAACTCTTACGCGGTTATAGTTAGAAGTGTAGTCGGCTCTTTCTCCACTTGGTCTTTCCAGCGGACTGTAAATCTTCCTCTCACTCCGCTTCCTTCTTCGAGTACCGCCTCGAACACTTTCACAGCTGGAGTGTTTCGTCCATTTGAACGACATGACCATCGTAGCCGCTGTCTTTTCATTCGCTGAACCTTGTCAATGCCGTCGTATAACTCTCACAGCCCATCGTTCCATATAATGCAACATTCGCTACGGCCAGTGCGCAGTGGATCGTAAACTTTACGCAGAACCTTTCTCTCGAAAACTCGTAACGTACACTCATCAGATGTTGTCATCGTTGATGCCTCATAGGTGCGCTCCAAGCGCTCTTGCGTCGGAGCGTGGGCCCAAATCAGCGATATGTTGAAGAAATTCGCTTTGATACGGCTTGTGGCCAGACGTTCACTCACCGGAGTAAATGCAAGAACTCAGCGATGGAGTCTCCTCCCTCCACGAATCTCACACCGAATTTGTATTCCTTTATATGGGCACTGTTGTAAATGTCACAAGGACCTACTCGTCTCAGTCCTTGTTCCGAACAACTTTCAAACTATCATGCTTCAAAACGGAGCAAATTGGAAGAAGTGGTCAGATTGGAAGATTGGTCATATAAGTCTCAAAACGAAAAATATAGAAAGCCATACTGAATAAATGCGAAATCGATGTCAGGGTGAGCAATGGTTGTATTCAAATGGTGTTCTCTCGACGAGAAACTGCACTCTCAGCTACTTTTTAATGTGAGTCGTAAGGTCTCTACTCTGGGTCATAGGTTAGGGTTAGGTTAAATGGCTAATCTAGAGAGATCGCACGTGTACTGCTATACGTAGACCTTTGTGAAAAGAAGAAGTTTAGTGACCAAAAAAAATTTGCTTAGGCGTTTAATTTCCATTCCTGTTAGTTGCTTGGGATGTCTGAAGATATGCGCTTCCAAGTCTTAACCTGCCAAACGCGAGGCAGTCAAGTAGAAGTAGAAAAAGTGGAAAGTATGGAGTTGTTTCTACCTCATCTTCTTCCATACATTATCTGCAGATAGCGTCTGGTAAGGTTTCCAGCCTCACAGCATTGACGCCAATTGAGAAATAGCCTGATAAAAGTCCCAGAACTAGGCAGAGGTTAGCCTTACTGATACCAAAGAGAATCCTAGATTTAAAGAAAGAATTTTCCTGCCCCAACACTGGCTAAGTTTCCGCGAAGTCCAGCTATCTAGTAGTATAACTCAAGTGGATACGAGAGCAACGACCCGCTCCCATTCTTATGACAGCGGTTCTAGGTTGCCTTTCCTTGCTTGCTTATCAGTTTAATAATTTCCTGAGATTCCGCTGTGCCCTAGCACCCAACCCAGTTTCATCACAAAGAGACTCGATGCTATTGATAGCGAGGTTAGGCACTCCTTGATCAAACTTAAACCCACAGTTCAAGGCCGTTTTAGAACTAGAATTCAGCTACTTTAATAATTAGTGTAGTGCTTTAAGATTACATACTTCTAAAAAAAGATTTTCTGCCACATATTGCTATTACTGTTTTAGAAAATCGCAATAAAATCTTTGCCTTTGAAATTCTTTTAAAATCTTCACAAATCATTAACTATTCAATTAAGTTCTATTTAACCACAAACAAATAACACAACACACCAGCCAAAGACAACAAACCAAATAAACAAAAACAACTACTAATTACTTACAATAACAACGAAGCTTGTTGTTGGTCAAAAAGACACAAATTTTCAATTAACTTTCAAAAACATTACATAACATATAGTAGAGTGACCTTTTTCGCACACAAACCGAGTGGGACCGACAGCCGACACTATGAAAAAAAGATGAAAGACGAATTTTTAGTGCCGCAAAAGGGTTTAGTTAACAATTAACAGGGGTGCATAGGCTGAATGCGGGTCATTAGTTTGAGGTTAGTGATGGGTTCAATGCGCCAGTGGGCATTTTTTGTGTTTAGGGTGAAAGAATCAGTCTGCGTTGGATAGTTAGAGGTGGCAAACATTAAAAAAATACATACATATACATATATGTATATGCCGCTGTTGCCCGGTAGGCAGACTTTGAAGTATTGTTTGTAGGTATGCGTGGGTTTCAGTAATATAATCGTCGTAATTAAACCCAAATAATGCAACAAATATTGATGGGAGCATACTTTTTGTTTGTATTTACAATAATTTATAGGAACATTTTAATTTTAGTTTTTTTTTTTTTTTTGCTTATTGCTATTTACAGTGCTAAATGTGGCAACTACACACTACAACTTCTTTATTAATGCATGATATTTACAATTATTGACTTAAATAAATAGTAGCGCCTGAATGTAGGCTACACCAATATATTTTCCCCCGCTTTACACACTCTAAATTAATATTAAACTTAATTTCTTCGCTTCTTCTACTCGTATTCTTTGGTAGCACGCTTAAAGCTTTCAATAAATATAAATTAACGTATTAGTTGCTTTGATCCTTCACTGGCGCCTCTCGTAGTCGCTTAATTTTACGTGGGCTTCTCTGACAGTCTCGCCAACTTCAATTTGTCCATTTCCAGCGCTTTTGTAGGTGTTTTGTTTTCTTGTTGTGTGTCATTTTCTAGCGCTCTTCGCGCCTTGTAGCGATCGACCCAGCGTCGCACACAGGGTGATAGCAGCAATGTGTCCATGTTCTCCAGCTTATTGGGGCCTAGGAGAAAGCTGGTGATCAAGCCAATCACGATCGTTATTAGCGAGCCGATCATCGTGTAGAAGAGATAGGAGATGTTGTAGATGTGAAAGGTGTCGTTTCTGTTGAAAGAGTTTATAATTTTATTGAAATTAATTGTATATAAATTCGTTAGTATACCCTGAACAGGGTGTGTTAAGTTTATCTCAAAGTTTGATATAAAGGAAACCTCATAAACCCTATATAGTTTATAAACACCCTTTCAAGAAAGTATCGGAATTCTTAATTTTCCTCTCCCATCTCCCGCTTAGATGGAAGTCAGGTAAATTTAACCTTTTTGAGTTAATTGAAGACATTAAAACAAATTCGACGCTGGAGCTGAAGACCATCTCGCGAAGTGCCTATAAAAAATGTTTTAACGATTGGAAGAAGCGTTGGCACATGTTCATGGCTTCAAATTGATCTAACTTTGAAGGCCATAAAATAAATTTGGGTGTGCATCGCTTCAAATTGATCTAACTTTGAAGGCGATTAAATAAATTTGGATGCTGATTGAAAAATTCTCGTTTTATTTATAAATTCCCGAACCTTGTAATCACCGTGACGAGTTGCCTTACGAGTTGACCGAGTAAAATCAAGTCCTTGTAAGAAATATTATGTATTTGTCAGGGATATTTTAGGTTTTCGTTATCAAAAGGGGAGTCTCTCCTCCGGGGAGGCTGTTGTTTCATTTTCATTGGGGGCGTTATTTACGTGGCGGGTCCCAAACTCAGCGCACAGCCCTGGGGAGGGATGGTTCGCTTTCAAACGGATGTTTATTGTCTACCCAGAGTAAACTTGGTCTAAGACCAGATGACGTGAGCGGCTTGAGCCATATGTTAGGAATTGTTTCTGGTCACTGCCAAGTGAATGACGCTCAGAGAACTTTCCTCACTTGCGTGAACTTCTACATATGACTCCATCCAGAAGATTTTTAGTTTTTTTCTTAGTTTTATTCCTTTTTTATTTCCTTTATATTTCTTTTAATATTTAGTAAACCTTTTTTTACTCACTCCGAGTGCACTGTCGTATGCCCAGTAACATTCTCAGCTATCATGCTCATCGAAGCAAAATCTATGAAGGTGTAATTGCAACCCGTTATGGTATGTGGCTTGCGTAGGTAGCTTACAGCGCCGCTAGCAAGATCTGCCTGAGCGCGTATGCACATCCAGGCCATGAAGACGAGACTGCTAAGGCCACCAACTAGAGCGCCCTAAAAATATTGAATTATTTTTGTTGTTAGTCAACACTTTTTGGCTGTCTTAAGACCGCTTTCAACCACTCACCTTTCCCTCAATCCAGGGCACCATAACACCCGCCGTGAAGATACCCAAGAGCGGACCGTTCGCGACGGACGATAAAGTTATGGTCAATTGTAGCACTGTACCGAGTTTTTCTACAACAAACACCAAGCTCACACATATGGCACCGAAGATGATGACTACGAAACGCATTATAAGCGCGGTCTGACGCTCGGTGAGTGGCTTTTTAGCAAATGATTTGAAGAAGTCCTCAAGCATCACAGCCGACATAGAGTTCAAGCCAGTGGAGAGTGAAGAGAGCGCAGCGCTGAAGACGCCAGCAACGAAGAGACCCGGTAAGCCGGGATAGTCGCCCAGTATTTCCATGACAAGTAGCGGCAGCAGTTGATCATTTCGTTTGGCAAGCTGGAAATATAAATTTAGTCGATGTCTTAGCAAACAAAAAAATAACAGCGCACCTTCGTTTGCAGCGGATCGCAATCGTGGTAGGTCGCATAGATCAGCAGCCCACTGTAGCCGCAAACACATATGAATGTCAGAACGCCGCATATGAAGAGACACAGTGCGGTGCGCGCCGATTTCATATTCGGCAGCGAGAGATAGCGTTGGATCATGTTCTGACTGATCGCATTCGATTTCAACCAATGAGCAACGCCGCCAATAAAGAGCGAGTAGACGGTGTAACGCTCGGTGAGATCAAAGGTGAAGCTGTGAAGAGCAATAACTAATAGTATATTGATAAACTATGAACGGTAATAAGAAAAAACTTACTTTGGCGATTCAATGCGTCCACTCTCCTTCGCTTTACGATAAACCTCACCAAATCCACCCACATCAGTGGTGCCCTTGACAATAATCAAAACCATGGCGCCAAACATAATGATCGTCTGCACAACATCGGTCCAAACGACAGCTTTCAGACCACCCTAAAGAGAGGAGCAATTTTTTGAAATAGAAATCATGCTTCTTCAGCGCTGTCTATTTACCACACATGTGTAGAAAATGCACACGAGACAAACCATCGGCGTTACCAGATGTATATTAACGCCCGTGGCCTGATTGAAGGCCAGTGCGGGGACATAAATGACAATTGGCAGCCATAATAACTGAATAAAGAGAGAATACAGTAAAGAAGCATTCTCCGCTTAATAGATGTGGATAGTACATAATGAATTTTACTCACCGATCCGAACATGAAGAGCACTGAACCAAAGAGACGCATGCGCCGATCGTAACGCGACTCCAAATACTAACGATAGAAATATTACAAAAAGTGTAGACTGAAGAATTGTAAGATAAAACACATTTTCTTACCTGATATGTGGATATTAATTTGAGATCATGGAATACTGGCAGGAAGAAATAGTAAAGCACAAAACCCATGATGACCAACGAGCCCATGATATAGAGATACTGTGTGCCGAAGAGATAGACTTCTGTGGGTGTGCCCAATAGCGTAATGCCTGATATGAAACTGTAAAAATGAAATAAAAATTTTGCGTTTAGAAAATATAAACTCCTTAAATCAATTAAAAAGTTTTACTAGTCTGTAAAGCAGCTTGTAGAATCATTTGAAGAACTCATTGCTTAAGAAACAAGAATCTAGGCTATTTTGAAAAGAAATGTCCGTCAAGGAATTTTGATGAACATTATTTTTAAGCTTAAAATTGTTTTTTATGAACGTCGATTGCAAAAAAAAGTGATTATCTTGCTCTCTTCCTTCTTCGTTGATTCATTGGCCGCAGAGTTCTTTCTCTTAGCTTTGTTCAGTTCTTCGCATATGGCGAAAGCATTATTGATACTTAAAAGAACAATAAATACTGGAAATACTTTATTAGTTTTGAAAAATATTAAACAAGTTGCCACCTTTCGGACCTTTTTTTTTTAAATCCAAACTTCATAAAATTCTTTAACTCTATTCATTTGCCATATCATTAAACTATAATTATCAATTAAATTTTTTTTAACAGGTGGCAACATTTTTTAAAACATTTTCTTCAAACCTTTTTACTTTTATTATAAATATTTATATATTTTACAAATGTTCATCTAGTAAATTTAATAAAGTTAATTTTTTTCAGGTGGCATCTTTTCTAAAAAAAAGTTTTTAGCTAATGTGTCTTAGGACTGCATTATGATACATATATTTCAATAATTAGTTTACTCAAACAATTTCTTTTATTGCGATTTTTTAATCAGGTGGCAACATTGCTAAAAAAAAATAAGTTTGATAAATTTTAATAAATTTAACTATATTAATTGCTTTCAGGTGGCATCTTTTCAATACTTTTTTTTACTTTTATTATAAATATTTATATATTTTACAAATGTTCATCTAGTAAATTTAATAAAGTTAATTGTTTTCAGGTGGCATCTTTTCTAAAAAAAATATTTTTAATTAATATGACTTAGAACTGTATTATGATACATATATTTTAATAAATTTAATTAAACAATTTCATTGACTTAGATTTTTTAATCAGGTGGCAACTTTCCTAAACAAATTTATCTTTGATAAATTTAATAGATTTAACTATGTTATTTGCGTTTAGGTGCCATCTTTTCTATAAATTTTCTTTAAACAGTGATATGTTTTAGTACTGTTGTTTGATACCCATACTATATTTTAACAATATATGTGATTTTTGAACCAGGTGGCAACATTCCTAAAAAAATTTTTTTAAAAGCGTGCTAATCTTAATGTGTTAACCTTGATATTTTGTAGTATTTTTATTTTATTAAAATGATGACATTATATTTTTTAAGCAAGTGGCAACCTTTATAAAAACCGTCAACAAAAAAGTACTTATTTTTGCTTAGATTTATTAAACTTCTTTAGCTCTCGTGTATTTTTTTAAGTATGTAATTTTTGGTTTAATAGTTTGCAACAGGTGGCAACCTTTAACAATTTTTAGAAAAATTCAAGGGTTACAAGGCATATTCCATATGACATTAAAATCGGTTCATAACGAATTATAAGTAATTTCAGACATGTGGCAACCTTTCAATTTGTTTTAACAACGCATGTTTCATTTAACATTAAAATCCCATCATAACAAATTATAATTTTTAGTCGATTTCTTTAGTTCCATTGTATTTTTTCTTAATTAAATATAGAGTTTTTGGCTTAATAACTTCAAACAGGTGGCAACCATTTTTTTTAACTTTTTGACAAATTTAGGTACTACAACGCTTATTTCATATAATATTGAAGTCGGTTCATAACGAATTATAATTTTTGTAAGCAGGTGGCAACACTCCTTAAATTCCTCCCATATTTAATTTTAATTTAATTTTAATTTAATTTTCATTGCTTTCCTAAATTTCTTTACTTCCATTGTATTTTTTCTTATATTTATAATTTTTGTTTAAATGTTTTCCAACATGTGGCAACTTTTTTTTAACTTTTTTGACAAATTTAGGTACTACAAGGCTTATTTCATATAATATTGAAGTCGGCTCATAACGAATTATAATTTTTGTAAGCAAGTGGCAACACCCCTAAAATTCCTCTCATATTTAATATAAATTTTCGTTGCTTTAAATTTCTTTACTTCCATTGTAGGAGTATTTTTTCTTATATTTATAATTTTTGTTTAAAAGTTTTCCAACATGTGGCAACCTTCTAACTTTTTTTTTTGTATATTCGAGTATAAAAGTTGTTTAAACAAGTGGCAATCCGCCTGAAACCCTTCCAAAAAACTATGTTTGTTTTCTTAGCTCTCTTAAAACACTTTAGTTCTAATCTTGTATTTAAAACAGGTGGCAACTTTGTAACTTTTTTAAGTTAGTCAAGTATTACACAACATATTCCGAAAATATTAAAAACGGTCATAAATTTGATATATGAACTTTGAACACACTAATAATATGATTTTGTTTGAACTGTGATCGCCTTTGGGTTTTAAATTATTAAAAAAAAAAATGAAGTTATTTTCGTTTAACGAAAATTCCACTCTCACTAGCTGCTTTATAGATATGTAAATATATATGTATATATGTATGCATGTACCCGAGGTTTTCGCCCGTGGTTTTCAGCACTTGCTTTGACAAAGGGCTATTGTACGTGCCTCGAATAAATATTTTTGTCATTTGTTCTTATAACTTTTAATTTCACTACAATGTGTTTGAATGCTATAAGATTGAAATTAAAAATTCTGTGTTCAATATGTGCCAATGCGCGAGGAATTCAGATTTTTTCATGGAATTTTTGTTTTTAAGTTTTTTTTTTTTTAATTAAATTTAGTTTTAAGTTTTTGAATGATTTTGTTGCTAGTACAGATGTAAATACACAAGCATGTAAACATTAAATTTTCGGGATCCCGAAAATAATACCCACATATTACTATTGGACAAATTCATGAAAAATGTTGCTTAATACAAATAAATACTTTTGCGAATGAAAGAAAATCCCGAAAACTTTCGGGATCCCGAAAATATTTTTGTATGTATATAGAGAAATTGTAATTTTGTTACAATTTTTTTAATATTTAGAGGAAAATTTCGGCGAGAAATAAATATGTATTGCATATGAACAGAAATGTTTAACAAATACCGCAAAATTTTCGGGATTCCGAATATTGCATAGGAGTTCTAATTTCGAAGTGTTAGAAATAATTATACTTTTATTGAATGTAAACAAAAATGCCAAAAATAAAAAATTCCGTAAATTTTCGGGATTCAGAAGATTAATATAGGGTAATTTTGAAATGTTAAAATTTAGAGAAGAACGGATCCCGACTAATATTGACAAATTACTGGAAACTAATGAAGCTGTATATTTTGTAGATAAGGAGAATGAAAGAGTCAAATATAACATTTTCAATATTTTCGCGAAGCTTAATATCTTTTATGATTAAATTAGTATTTTTACAGAAACACACTTAATGGTGCGCTACATAGTTTTGGGGATCCCGAAAACTCAATGATGAATTATACCGTTTATTTATCTTTTCCTGAAAACTCCGGAAAGGTATTAAAGTGAAGTAAGGAAAAAAATTGTAATGTCGGTAAGTCGAATAATGTAGTATAATATTGGTGTAACAATTTATTAATAAGCAGCAACCGTTTTTATTATAAAGTTATACATATGTATGTATGTACTTATTTATGGAACTACATTTGTACTTGAAGGATTATGAAATACCAAAAGTGTTAAATTAGTTCACTAAAAAATTTAAAACGCTCATAAAAATTTATTGAACAGCTTTTAGGCTTTATGAATAGAAAATTTGACACAACTTTTGTAATCCCGAAAAATTTCGGAATCCCGAAAACTCATTGCTAATAAGTCGTATAACGCAGCAAACTCGTGGCTTTTAAGCTTTTTGAAATATTTTACAGAATTGCTGTAATCCCGAAAAATTTCAGAATCCCGAAAACTCATTGCTAATAAGTCGTATAACGCAGCAAACTCGTTGCTTTTAAGCTTTTAGAACTATTTTAAAAAATTGCTGTAATCCCGAAAAAACGGGATCCCGAAAACTCATTGCTAATAAGTCGTATAACGCAGCAAACTCGTGGTTTTTAAGCTCTTAGAAATATTTTACAAAATTGCTGTAATCCCGAAAAAACGGGATCCCGAAAATTCTGAATAGCATTTATTTTTTAATATTTCAGCTTTCCTTAGGTGAAATCAATTAATAGATGAATATATATGCATGTAGTTATAAATTTATATTTCACTGCTAAAAAATCGGGATCTCGATAATTCTGAATAGCATTTAATTGCATATTTTTTTAATGCAAGGTGCTTACAGCACTTAAAAAAAACAGAACAAATGTTTTTTTGGGCAAAATCGTTTTATTTTATTCGAATTAGTCTCCTTCTGCTTCAATACAGCTTTTCGCACGGTCCAAAAGCATTTCGAACGAGTGTTTTAGTTCGTTGGCCGCCAGTATGCCGGTGCAAGCCTTTTGAATGGCCTCTACGTCTGCATAACGCTTTCCTTTCATGGGCAAATGAATTTTTCCAAAAAGAAAGAAGTCGCACGTTGCCATATCAGATAAATACGTGCAGTGGTTAATGGTTAAAATGTGATTTTTGGTCAAATGAAAATTAACAAGCGTCGATCGCTGATTCTGATTTTGAGCAATTTTTTCCTTAGCTGAAGGTTATTTATACATAAATATATAATTATGAATTTATAGTCTAGTCCCGAAAAAAACGGGATCCCGAAAAAACGCGATCCCGAAAATTCTGAATAGCATTAATTTTTTAATATTTATGTTTTCCTAAGGTAAAAAAAAATTATATTATAAATTTGCGCTCTCTCACAACTCTTTTAAATTGGGCGCCAAATCAATTTACAACAAATCTCCGTTTATTAATATCATGTAGTTTACTACACTTATCAAATTACCCGTATTTTTCACTTTATTCCTTCGTTTGAGTTTTTTTCCACTTTTTCGCACATTACTTCATTTGCCTAGTTGAGCGCGATTTATTTTTAGCTAAAATTCAATTTGTGTATTATCATTTATTGCGCTGTCAGTCATTCGCATTTAGTGTTTTAATTTTTATTGTTACTTTTTTTTTTTTGCTTGCTTTGCATAGTTGCATACACCCACCAGCATCCGTTGGTCGCGCGCATTCTCCATTCTCCTCTCTGCTGCTGCCATGCCGCAACCACTGTCACATCCACAACACAATCAACGGTCGTCAGTCAAATCTTAATTCAGTCTGCTCTTAATAAACTGTGGCAACTTTGCATACAAGCTCGTCGTCGCTGACCTATACAGCGTTTACCAGCTGTCAATTGGACCAGGGTCGCTTCCCCTGCTACGTTTTGATTTCGTGTGCGTTTGTTTGTGTGTGCGGTTGTATACATGTTTACATGTATGTGACTATACATATACATACATATGTTTGCCTGCTCGTGTGCGAATGCGTCTAATTTGCCACACAATTATTAAATTGCTTCAAATACTATACTTATGGCATATAAGGAACACAAAATTACGCTCTTCTTTAGCCACTGTAAGCAAATCGTATGGAAATCGTACGGATTTATATAGCCGCATAATGGGTTTAATACGTATATAAGTAGCTTGAAACTTGCGCCACGCTTCTATTCCGCTTATTAGTTGTAAAGATAAATTTATGTGTGAAGCTTTTGGATATACATATGTATGTATATGTATGTAAATTTAGTTATGTACATATACTACTGTGCCCAAAAAATAAGGTGACATTGTATTTATTTTGAAAATTCTTTCTTTATTCTTCCAAATCAATTTCATTCCCTTTAAAGTAATCCCCTCCCGATGCAATGCACTTATGCCAACTGATTTTCCAATCTTCGAAACACTGGTTGTAGTCAGTTTCCGGGATGGCCTTCAGTTCCGTCTTCGCTGCGGCTTGAATCTCCTCTATCGTATAAAAACGGTGTCCCCGGAGCGGTCTTTTGAGCTTGGTGAACAGCCAGAAGTCGCACGGCGCCAGATCAGGTGAATACGGTGGTTGCGGAACGATGTGGGCTGAGTTTTTGGCGAAATGATCACGAATTACGAGGGCAGTATGGATGGTGCATTATCGTGGTGTAAAAACCAAGAATTGTCTTTCCATAATTTTGGCCTTTTTAGGCGGATAGCGTTACGCAAACGACGCATAACGTTCAAATGATATTCCTTGTTGACTGTTTGACCGGTTGGAAGGAATTCATAATGCACAACACCACGATAATCGAAGAAAACAGTCAACATGACCTTGATTTTTGAGCGACTTTGGCGCGATTTTTTTGGTCTCGGCCTTCTTTTAGCACGATATTCGCACGATTGATCGGTTGTTTTGGGGTCGTAAGCATAGATCCAAGTCTCATCGCCAGTTATAATACTTTTCATGACACCCTGGTAATCGGAAAGCATCGTTTCACACACTTCAACGCCTTGCACTTTTTCCAAAAAATTCAATGTTTTCGGTACCATTCGTGATTTGACGCGCTTGAGGCCCAAAACATCCTTCAAAATGGTATTGGCTGAGCCTTTCGATATGCCAACTTCATCAGCAAAGTCTCTAATTGTTAATCGACGGTTTTTCAACACCAAATCTTTGATTTGTTGAACCTGGGCCTCGTCGGTTGAGGTTGATGGTCGCCCTGGACACTCTTCGTCTTCGACGTGTTCACGGCCTGCTTGGAACTCACTATACCACTTGTAAAAATTTTTTTTAGACATAGTCTCGTCACCAAAGGCTTTCTGCACCATCCTCAACGTATCCGCAGCAGAAAATTGATTCCGTAACAAAATTTAATGCAAAAATAATGCAAATTCTCCAAATCCTTCGACGCGCGCAGTTTAAAATCAAATGTCACCTTATTTTTTTGGACACAGTAGTATAAGCAAATGTCTGTTTATGTGTGTGTTATTAATACAAATACATTCTTATACTTATTTACATATAGACTTCATTGTATATAACACCATGTTTTTTTTGCATGCTAATGAAATCGCATCAGTCGCTAGCGAATGTTGCTGCAATTAGGGGGATGTTCCCTAAACGATCTGCACGAACGTTGTCAAAATGTTATGAAATATATTTCGTCATCTACATACTATTTATGTACATACATATTACATATTAATGCACTCATATGCACTAGCAAATGGCCACACAAATTACGCGCTCATAAATTGTTTGATTGCGTTATTTCAGTGACTCACTGATTTTGGTGTCAGCTGTCACCTTTAAGACCTTGACGCAGCAATTTGCTGAAATATATATGTATGTAAATAAGATCACATATAAAACTTACTTATGTACAAATATTTATCTCGAGTTATGAACTCTGATTCGTTCTTCTTCATCTTCAATTACATATGTATGCCTAGTACTGATTAGTTACTGAGCATTCAGCTAATCAGTAAAATGTATGCATATAATATTTATGTCTGCAGATTCTTAAAATAAATTAAACATATGTATGTATTATGAACTAAATACTACAACTTAAAAGAAGAAAAAGTGTTAACTAAGGCTGCTAATACCCTGCTCCTAAGAAATGCGTCTCATAGCATAAAAAGATCATTATCCTGATTTTCACCGAACAGTTTGTATGGCAACTATGTATATGTTAAAGCGACTCGATCTGTATGATGTATTTTGAGATTATAGCCTTGTCTTAGAACAATATACATATGTATAAGCCATATTGTCTAGTCAATAAAAAAAGTTTTCCATACAGAAACTTAATTTTGATCGGTAAGTTTGTATGGCCGTTATAAGTTATAGCGATTCGATATCGGCGATACCAACAAATTAACAACTTCTTAAGAAAAAAAAAATGCTTGAGAAACTTCAGATAAATATCTCGAAACCGGAAGGACAATAATAAACATACTAAGCCCGTCACGCTGATCATTTGTCTTTTATATTGAAAGTCTCCTTCTGTGTGTTAAAAACTTCGTGACAAACTCAGTATACCCTGTTCAGTATATGTGACCTGGTCTACGAAAAGGGGGCTTAGGTGTAAAAAAAACAAAAAAAAACAAAAAAAAAAAAACTAAAACAGAAAAAAAATTAATAAAAAAAAATAAAAAAAAAAAATTGAAATAAAAAATAAAAAAAATTGATTTTTTGACACCCCCTTTTCGTAGACCAGGTCACATATAATAAGTCGTACAACCAAAATGCGTTTATTTGTTTTTGAATATAATTTTTTTTACTGACTTTAAATTTTTAAATTTTTGAAAAATAAACATCTTAAATTTGTTATTGTTTGGTGTTTATTTTCTTTCTAATATAATATTTTTATGTTTTTCATATACTTTAAATTTTTAAATAGTGGCAACCCTTCTAAAAAAAATCCTTAATTTGTTTTTGTTTTGGTATGTATTTGTTTTCTGATTTAATATTTTAACTTTTTTATATACCTTAAATTCTTGAATAGTGGCAGCCCTTTTGAAAAATAAAAATCTTAAATTTGTTATTGTTTTTGTGTGTGTTTGTTTTTTATTATAATGTTTTAAATTTCACTAAATAATTTAAATTTTTATATGGCGGCAACCCTTTTGAAAAATAAAGATATTAAATTTTTTATTTTTTTTTTTTTTTATTTGTTTTCTAATATAATATCCTAATATAATATCCTTTCTCTATACAATTTAAATTTTTATATGGTGGCAACCCTTTAAAAAAAATTGTTTGATTTGTTATTGTTTTGGTGTTTTTTGTTTCCTAATATAATATTTTAATTTTTTTATATACCTTAAATTTTTAAATAGTGGCAATCCTTCTAAAAAAAATCCTTAATTTTTTTTTTGTTTTGGTGTTTATTTGCTTTCTAATATAATATTTTAATTTTTTATATACCTTAAATATATATATTTTAATTTTTTATATACCTTAAATAGTGGCAACCCTTTTGAAAAATAAACATATTAATTTTGTTATTGTTTTTTTATTTGTTTTCTAATATTTTAAATTTCTCTATATAATTTAAATTTTTATATGGCGACCCTTTGGAAAAAAAGTGTTTGAATTGTTATAGTTTTGGTGGTTTTTGTTTTCTAATTTAATATTTCAATTTTTTTATGTGCCTTAAATTTTTAAATAGTGGCAACCCTTTTAAAAAATAAAGATATTAAATTTTTTATTTTTGTTTTTTTTTTTTTATTTGTTTTCTAATATAATATCTTAAATTTCTCTATATAATTTAAGTTTTTATATGGTGGCAACCCTTTGGAAAAAAAATTGTTTGATTTGTCAATGTTTTGGTGTTTTTTGTTTCCTAATATAATATTAAAATTATTTTATATACCTTAAATTTTTAAATAGTGGCAACCCTTTTGAAAAATAAAAATCTTAAATTTGCTATTGTTTTTGTGTTTCTTTGTTTCATATAAAAATATTTGAATTTTTTTTTTTTATATATTTTAGAATTTTAAATAGTGGCAACACTTTTTTAAAATTTTTTGTGGGAAATCATTCTTAATCTACGATTGCTAAACATATTGAAATTGTTGTTGTTCTTATAATTTTTTTTTTTTTCATTAAAGAGTTTAAACAGGTGGCAAGCCACCTTAGAAAAAAATTCAACTGCACGCCATTTTAAATTTCTTTACTGTGAACTTTTTATGCCAATATTTTAGAAGAGTGATTTTGTTTTAATGAATTTTGCAAATTATTTAACGGGTGACAATACAATTCACGAAATATTACATTAATTTATGTCATGCATAATGACAACTCCATTAATATGGCTCTATGATTTTCATTGCAAAGTTTAAGTCAGGCCTGGCCTTTAGCTAGAGTGACAACTCTACTTCAGCGGTTTCCCACAAATTATTTCAAATTGTAGAGAAACTGTTTTAATTCGTAATCATGATTCAAAATTGCTCGTGAACATTTCACAAGTTAAGATCACTCGTGATCATTTTCACGTGACCGCAACTTAACTTTAAGCCCATTTAATTAAATTATGCGTAAAAGGGGGATGTTTGTATCAGCTCACGAAGTGAAGTGGTTAAACATAAATTGAATTGAAAATTATCGATAGTTTAATTCATCGTTAATTGCGCTGGTTTACAAAGTTAATATTCACGCTATTCTGAGTGCAGTTAGCTAGGGTTTACTCGTTAATAGTTGCGGTTGATCTCCGTTCGCGCTGAAACTCGCGTAAGCTTATTGAGCGTTGCTTAGCTCTTAGTAGTTGCACGGTCTAAAGGTCTTTCTAACACAAAATAAATAGCATGGAAACTAGTCAGCTGCTCGCTTTCAGCATAATTATGTTTTCCCAAAAAGACCTGCAACCAGACAGTGTCCAAATGACGCTAATGTCTAAGTCTTTCGATGATAATGAGTTATAATATTGTCTCAAAATTTCCGTTTTGACTCTCCCAACTTTTGCTCGATTATAGTAAAAACATCAAAAATATAAATAATAAAAATAAAAAATAGCCAACCAAACGATCAATCGTTGAAACGGATTTGTAATTTGGTAGATCCAGCCGCTTCCACCATATAAAGTAAGAGGGTTTGGATTGATCATAAAAAGTTTTTCAGAATCACAATTTGTGTGATCGAGGATCAGATTTAGAACTCGAACTATGCAAATCTGATCAAACTTATGAGGTTTTAGATTGCTTATAAGAAGTTTTTCAGAATCACGATTTGTCTAGAGCGGTCTAAGTGTGAATTTGTGTGATCGAGGAACCTGAATTAATAAAATTTTTCTTAACTAAACACTGTGTTTTAAACAAAAAACTCAAAAATTTTCTTGCTTTGAATCCCAGACGGACTTCATTTAAGAACCGTATAAAAAGTCGAAAGGAAAATAATTTTCAGTATAAAAATAACAAAATTTCTTGTTAAGTAATGTAACTCTGATTTCCAAAATAAAGTGGGAAGCTAAATTGTTCATAAAAAAAAATAAATTTTCAGAGATTTCTCATCACATCGATACTTATATTCTATCCATAAGCAGGAAGGATAACTACTTCTCTACACGTAAGAAGTTCGCTCTTGAATTAGTGTGGATCGTGCAGAGAGAGACTTCAGCTAAATACATATGTATGTATATTTATTTGATAAGGTCTCATAAATCAAGACAAGAGACTTCTCTTCAAACCTAAAATTTGTGATTAGAGGTGTGTTTTGCTTCTTGAATCATTTTTTTTTTTTTATGTCAGTTTTTTATAGGAAGGCATGTCTCTTTTTGTTTAAATCTCACTATTATATCTTATGGACCGATTCTCAGAACCCTTTGAGTTAAGTTTGTTGTTTAAAGCCTGTAGATTTGATATCCATTCATTATATAATTCACCACTAACCTCGCTATCAGCGACATGGCGATAGGGAAAATCTTCATATTCCTGCCGCCCACCAAATAAGCATCCTCGGCATCCTCTGTCGTAAGCGATTTGCGTGCCTTCGCCTCACGACGCATTTGCAGCGCAAAATATATACCGATCACTGCACAGCTGGTTAACATTAAAACGAACACCACATAATCGGGCCAGCCGAAGCGTTGCAGACTAACGCGCACTTCGTCCACATTCATTTTAGGCAGCATGCTGAATGGCTTACAAAAATTAAAATTACAACAATTTTTTTATTAGAAAGAGCACATAAAAGTTTCTTTAATTGCCGTTAAAAAACACTACACAAACACTTATTTAGAGTTATTTGCTGGTAGAGTCCTTCGAGAATGTCCTTTTTTCCAGTGTTGGCACACTTTCACTTAATTCAGCACACGATCACTATATTAAACACGAGCGCGACCGTTGGACCGTTGCTTGCGCGTTCGCACGCGAATTATAACTGATTTAACTGAGACCGTTACTTTGCATCTTATTACCCGTTAGTTCTAAATTTATACTAAATAAACACATATGTATGCTGCGACATCAGACGTAGTTCTCGTCGTACGTCGTCTAGATTGTTGTTGCAGTTTTTATATTTTTTCCTTTCCTTTTTTTTTGCGAAGTATTACGAGCACAAATTAGCCGCTAAACACGGTTGCATATTACTAAGTGGCTCGTCAAATGCTGATCAACGTACTCGCAGCATGTTGTTGACAGCAAGTTGAACCTGAGGGTGTCAATTTACGGTAATTTTACAGTTATTACGTTGTATTGTCTCTAGACAGCAAGTCTTGCAGAGCTACTTGGCAATTCTAAATATTATTATACTAATAAGAATTAGCTTTGCTTTGATCGTGTGTGTGCTTTAGGGGGTTTGTGAGATTTGCTCATATGCGAAGATATATAAATTTTGATAATTCGGTTCAGTGTTGCTTACTAGCGCATGATCACCCTCAAGCAGAGCGCGCAAGCATCGTATGCTCTTTGAAGTAGTAAACTCTCTCTCACCTAGTCATATATAACAGTTAGCGTGCACTCGCTGCTTGGCGCTCAGCAGTTACTACACGCTGATTGGTCATTCGTTTGTTTACAGTGCGCGTCAAACTGTTTGTCAATGGAAAGCAGTAGATAAGTGAGTGTTTCTGCAGACTTTGAACTCTTGGCTATTCTTGACGTATCTGCAAATTACCAGTAGCTACTTATAGACTCTTATGAATGTAGGAATTAATATACATATGTACATAAATATGTATCTAGGTTTCATAGATATACATAGCTAGTAACAGTCTAATTCATTTATTGCAAGGAAACGCTTTGAAGCCAGCTTGCTAAGTTCGCAGTTTGTGCGCCAGCGTTCATTTAAGTAAATTATGATTTATTCCAGACTTGATAAATGTATTAATGAGCGTGTTTACAGTTACATACATGTCCTAAAGAGATAAAAAACTTTGAAGATGCAGTTCTTAAGTACATATGATAACTGGAATTGCATTATGCAATGTGAATAACTGAGTGACCGAAGAGAAAGTGGATGAGATTAGCGGTTTGTAGGAGTCAGTCTTGAGCCGCGTCATATTAGAAAATTACAAAAACAGTATGCTAGACCCAAAAAATGACGACATGTGTTAAGAAAAAAGTTGCAAAGATTAGCTTGAGTTTTGTGCCAGTCGTCTATAAGGAATCTACACTGAAAGTGATCCGTTTTATTTATTTTTTACTTACTAATTTACACAGGGTTGAATCCTAAAAGTAGCAGCTCTTAGTTGGACCAATTCGAGTAACGTAGAACCGGCTTTTGCGGCAATTGCTGATTTTCTTCAAAGATTTCTTGATAATACGGTAGCTTATTTAGTAAAACTTCAAAATGAAAGTACCAATATTATACCAAACTAGTCGCAATGGCTATTGGAGCTTTCCGAACTACTCCAATAGTAAACATATTACGAGGGCTGCTATATATATTTCTGGCCTAATTATGAAAATAGGCATATATTTATCAACGAAAATGTTTTTTTTTTGTTTTTTTTTTCGTTTGGATTTGGCTCGTCTTGGTGACCCACACGGTCGATTGCTGTTTTGTTTCGAGCTCATACGCATAGATCCATCATTCGTCACCTGTGACGATCTTATAAACGTCTTTTGAAGCACCGCGATCGTATTTTTTCAGCATTTCTTTACACCAATCCACACGAGCCTTTTTTTGAGCGATTGTCAAATTGTGCGGGATCCAACGAGAACAAACCTTTTTTACGGCCAGGTGTCCAAGCAATATCGAATGTATGCTGGTGGGAGAAATGCATAGACATGCCTCTATCTGAAGGTATGTTACATGTCGGTCTTGCATTATCAGTTCACGTACGGCATCGATGTTTTCTGGCACAACGGCTGTTTTTGGACGACCTTCACGGAATTCGTCTTTGAGCGAGCGTCGGCCACGATTGAATTCGTTGTAACAGTTTTTCACAGTGCTATAGGATGGTGCTTCATAGTCATACAAAGATTTTAGTTCATCGATGCTTTCTGGTCGTGTTAATCCACGTCGAAAGTTGTGAAAAATGATCGCACGAAAATGTTCACGAGTTAATTCCATTTTTTGGCCGAGATGAATTTTTTAATTCCCTGTAAATAAAACAATTCACGATTAAATGACAAAACGTTCTGAGTGATGTTATGCTAAAAAATGTCAAACTTTCCAATGGAAATATCAGATTGCACCTGACAACACTTAGTGTTGCCTAGTCCAGAAATATATATAGCAACTTATGTAGTCAAAGCCGCATCACCTGCCTTAGAAAACAGGTTACTCTTCATCACAAAAAGCATGACTGCTCAACTGATCTACGTAGAAGGATCACCTATCAAAGCTACAATAAAACATAGGTTAGGCTACCATCTTTCGCCTCAGTTTTTATGGCAGATGCAAGAGACATCCTGCACACTTGGCAAATAGCACACAAAAGAGTAGAGATAAACATATAATCTTCAGTGACCCCTTATCATCACTCAAAGCTACTCTAAATGTAACTTCTACAGATCAATCGACTTGCCAAATCAGTGATATCCTTACCGCCAATGCAGGAAAAATAAAACTGTCATGAATATCCAGCCATATTGGCATGGAAGGGAAATACTTTAACAGACTCTGAAGCCATACTCCAAGATCTTCCTTAAAACTTGAAAATAACATTAACAAAAATGGCATCAGAAATCGACCTAAAAATGTTACCGATAGATATTCGCCTTACTACAAAATCACAAATCACTACCGATCTTCTGCAATTTTTCCTTTCTTCAATTTTTCCGTTCTCCAATCTTTCCTATAACTAACGAGTTTTTCAATAAGAACGCTACAAAAACGGTTTGGGATATGAATGAAATTATTTATTCCTGTGAAAGTACATTCGATGCCATTACGTATAGAACTCTATTTCTTTTGCATGATCACCACGGGCACGCTTGGAGAAGTCCAGACGCTGAACCCAATTTTCGACAGTTTTCAAGCATAAATCGGCTGATACTGCGGCAATTTCTCTTTCGATATTCGTACGAAGTTCATCCATCAATCGTCGCTGGCTTGTTGGCATATGTACATCATGGACTTAACCTAACCCTACAGGAAATAGTCTAACGGTGTCAAATCGCACGACCGAGGCGGCCAATTGACTGGGCCATTTTGTGAGATAACACGTTTATCAAACTTGGTTTTCAATAAAACGATTGTGACATTCGCTGTCTGGCTTGTGGCACGGTCCTGTTGGAACCACATAATGTTCAAGTCCGTATCATCCATCAAACCGTAATTTTTCGAGGTGCATAGGGTACTCATGGGTACGTGTGACGAAGGCATTCAGCCTGAAATGAACCTCATCGCTGAAGTCGATGAAAATCCGGATCATTTTCAAGTTTTTCCTCAGCCCAATTCAATTTGATCTTGTAAGGCTGTAGGTCAATACTTTTTCGCACGCCAACGTCGTCACAGAGATGACCAACGCTTGAGAACGACGTGTGAGAGACCGATTTGGGTCTTCCTCAGTTGAAGCGCTGGCGGCAGCAATCTTCTCGACTTGACGAGTATTTATTTGTCTCGGTGGCAAAAGACCTTTCAATCTCCAGATTTTCATTTAAGATTGCGGAAAAGAGTAAATTTCCGCTATGGAACAATTCTCTCAAATACGGTGGGTGAAGATTTTAAACTCCTTCAATTGATCGGACGTATCGCAGGCTGAATGAACGACGATCTGGAAAACACCATTGGGCGAGTTAACATTGAAATGCTTGGAATTGATATTTATAACTGATTTTATTGATTCAACTCAAAATAAGCTTATATACTCGTAATCATTCCGCTATGGCACATGCCAACCTGAGTCAAACATTGCTGTACTCTTGAGAAGTCAGAACATGTTAAGTGGGCGCATTTCTTCACGTCTTGTTTCTAGCTAAACGGCATCGAAATGCTCGAAATCGAAAAGCAATAAATCAATAACGAAACATGCCAGACACATTAAATTTTACTTCCTAGATGATACGAGAAAGCTTAATTCAAGCCGTTCTGAAAGTTGGTGGTTGAGCATGGCACCTCCCACTTTTTGGTGAAATTTGAAAAAAATTTCCAAATTTAATCAAAACTGTGCAAGCCTCTAGGTCCCGAATATGTGAACCCTAGTATGCATAGTGAACTTTTGGCAGAAAATATCGGACATACAATTGAAATTCAGACAGAATCCTTTGCTGACAATATTAACTCTGTCTTTCTATAAGCTCCATATTACCTAATTCCAAGATTTTCGAACTTCCAAGTGACTTGGTGCTGAATATATCGTCCAATATTTGAGTTATCTCTATGAAAATGAGAGAGCGTTTTTTACTCATACGAGTGTATATTTTGCCTCAAATTAGGCCTTATAAGTAATAAGAGGATTTTCGAACATCCGGCTGATTTTACATCATGTGATTAATGATGGTATATGTGGTACCTTAAGGAAACCCAGGGAACATTCTTTAAGCATATTGCTTGGTTGTTGAACCTCTGGTTAACAGTTTACACCTTAAGATATTTCCCAGGCTTTAGTTCCTGCTAGTTGCGAGAGTATAAAATAATCGATTGCGCCTGAACTTAGTCTTTCTGACTTAATTTTTTATCGCTAAATCTTTCGTTATATATTTATTTGGTTTTGTCCTTCGGAACAAAATTTCTCGAGTTGAAAACTGCCTAAAGCTGATTTCTAGAGTAGTTTGTACTTTGGTGTACATTATCCTGCCTACATTAACGGACAGTAGCACTGTTGAAAGCGTTATGACTCTTTGTGGTTGTGCGACTAAGATCTGATTAGTTGCTTGACCTGTTCATAAATTATAAATATATGTGACCTGGTCTACGAAAAGGGGGCTTAGATGTCAAAAAATCAATTTTTTTTAATTTTTTTTTTAAATTTTTTTATTTTTTATTATTATTTTTTTTTTTTGACACCTAAGCCCTCTTTTCGTAGACCAGGTCACATATTTGAAATCTCTTAAGAGCAGATTTTTAGCGTCTCAGTTCGCATACTAACCTACATATATACATATTTCTAAGAAAGCTTAAGATTTTCAGAGATTTCAATAGAAACTTGCCGCTGACCTCACGTGCAACTATTTGTTTACCTTTAAAAATGCTTTATTTTCTTTATTCCCAGTAGAAAATAAGTCATAGAAGAATTACTTGCAATTTCATCACAATTGTAAATTTAAAACTGAGAGAACCCACGTCGCGTGTACGTCAATTATTTAATAATATAAGCCATTTTAACAATTGTTTTGGTGCTTAAATTGTGAATGCAGATTTATCGAGAAACTCGCTTACACATTGCTAGATTTGGCATTGCTTTCGTTTTGCTGAGTAAGAGTTTATAAAAGGTGCTCCATTTCGAGGTTTCCTACTTTTTTTAAGAAAAAAACACAGAAACATCAAATTTAATTATGAATGTTTATTATCAATCGAAAGAGCATTGTTTCGAATTTACTTAGTTTTAAGATTATATCTTTCAAATGTTGGTCGCGCCTAAGTCTTAGAAGGTCCATCCGTTGAGTCCAATTTTCGATGACTCATTCGAGCGTTTCGACTGGTAACTGGCAAATGACACGGTGATATTTTGCTCCAAAGACTGAATCGAAGTGGGCTTGTCCGCATAGGCCTTAGTCTTTAGATATATCTAAAGACAAAGGTTTAACCATGTGATATCACATGAACTTGATGGCCAATCAACCGGCCCAAAATGTGAAATTATCTGCTCACCGAAGTGTTCTCTCAATAAATCCGTTGATTGATGCGATGTGCGTGGTGTCGTCTTGTTGAAACTACATGTTGCCGAGATCCCGAGCTTCAATTTCAGGCATCAAATGGTCGATTATCGCATTTCGACATCGATTGCTAAATGTATATATACAAGAAAATGGCGCGATAACGGTGACCATTAACGGTTACGTTCTTACCGGCATCATTTTTACAGAAATATTGACCGTTGATCCCACCAGCCTACAAAGCATACCAAATCCCTGTTTTTCTGGATAAAATGACAGCCCTTGAATTCCTTGATGTTGCTCTTCGTTCCAAATGCATCAATTCTGCCTGTGTACTTGCCTATTGAGCCAGAAGTGGGCCTCACCCTGAACAAAATTTGGCTCGAAAACGTCGGATCTTCTTTTCAAGAGCCCATAGAGTGAAGCGCTGTCACTTGGGAAGGTCGAGCAGCTTCAGTTCTTGTCCAAGCTTTATTCTGTTCACTTTCAATTTAAAATCCCGAAGCAAAATGCGCCAAGTCGTTCAATGCATCAGTCCGAATTTCTGCGAACTGCGCCGAATCGACTCGCTACGGTTTTCGCGTACACTCTCAGCTTCGGCTGCTTATATAAAAAAGTCCACCCTTCAACTTCACTACACCTCATCTATCAATCAAACAATTAAAACTACTCGAAAGTCGTATTTTATTTTTTTCTTTGTAGAAATTCAATTAAAAAAAATCGCAATTCTTAAATCTAAATTTTTCCGCTTACTACCGAATCTGAATATTATTGCATAAATAATAAAAAGTTAAAATAAATTCAAAGCTTCGTAAACTTTTTACCGTCGTAAAGCTTAGACGCTTCAAAAAACCCCCTATCACTCTAGTTACGTTCACTCGTTTTTACCCACGCGCTTTATGTAGCTTTTCTCCGCCACACGATGCAGAATTTCCGCCGAGAGTCTACCGGTATTCTGCACCAGTTTGTAGAGAAAACCATTTGTATCACGTAATAAATCATATGGATGACCGAATTCGACCAGGTGACCGGCATCAATGACCATCACTTTATCGTTATCCATAACGGTATTAAGGCGATGAGCAATAGTTAGGACCGTACAATGTTCGAAATTTGTGTGAATAGTCTCCTGGATGAGCATATCAGTTCTGTGAAAGAGATTAAGAAAGTGTATTAGTAATACTGCTAAGAGCTGCTTTAGGCTCGTGTACTTACTCTGGATCCACATTGGCTGTCGCTTCGTCCATGATCAGCAATTTGTTATGCCTCAGTATGGCTCTCGCCATGCAGACCAGCTGCCTTTGACCCATACTAAAGTTCGAACCACCATCATGCAGCCGACAATTTAAGCCACCCTCCAAAGTTGACACATAATCCTTCAGTTTGACGTCTTCCAAAGCGCGCCATAACTCTGCGTCCGCCTTCTCCTCCAGCGGATCAAGATTGTAACGCAGTGTGCCGGAGAAGAGCACCGGATCTTGCGGTATAATCGACACACGACTGCGCAAATCGTGCAAACCCAAGACGCCAATGTCAACACCATCAATAATTATGGCGCCTTCATTCAGCGCTAAGCGAAAGATGGCTTGTATAATGGAGGATTTACCAGCGCCGGTGCGACCCACAATACCTATCTTTTCCATTGAATTGATGGAGAAGTTCAAACCCTTAAGTACTGGCTCACTTTTTTCCGTGTAGCGCAAGTAAAGATCTTTAAACTGTATTGCACCACTGCTCGGCCATGTTTCAGGCAAGGCTATGACTTTCGTGTCCGTCTTCAAAGCGGGTTCTGACGGTAGCTCAGCATACTCGATTACACGCTCTACGCTCGTCATATTATTCTCCATTTCGGCAGTTTGACGCATACCCCACTGACACATGATTATCAGTGTCATGGACTGGGTAATCGCGAGACCGACATCACCGCTGTAGAAGTCGCTATTGATTACCAAAAAGCTGAAAGTAACCGCGAATATATAAAGCACGCAAATGAGATCGGTCCAAAAGGCGAAAGCGCGATTAACGCTGACATAGAGAAATAATGCTGAAGTATTGGTATTCTGATGGCTGTGGTACTCCTGATCCAAATTGTTGGTGCCATTGAGTGCGCGTATTGTAGTGAGACCCTGGAAGGTCTGGTTTGTGTGCGAATATACGGGACTGCGCGCTGTAAAGTAGAAAAAATGTGAGTTTTAAAGCACACCCAAGTTATTATTTGAACTTACTCAAGCTCTCAATGCGTTTGAGACTGCGACTTGCGTTGATGTAGAGTGCTCGACAGAGAAACAACAGCGCGATCATTACGAACGCTGGTATAAGCAGCCAATAATTGGCGAATGCCACGATCGACAAAACCGCAATCGTGTTTATATAAAACTGTAAGAATTTGTTGAAGATAACGAACTTATTTACAAATTAAGCTGAGTTGTGCTCACCGAGTACGAGTCCAGCATGGCCTGCGGCAGTGCTATATCAATGTTACTAATATCACTCGAGAAGCGATTGAGTATGCGACCCGAAGCATTTGTGTTGAAGAAACGCATGCGCGCTCGTATAATACCGTTGAAGAGATAATCGTGCAGGCGTAATGATATCGCCAGACAAATATAGAAGAAACCGAAGGTGCGTACAACGTATAGCAGAAGTGTTGCCAACATGAGTATGGAATAGATGATTACGATTTCCATGCGCTTCGAAGTGAACTCATCATTTGTTTCGTGCAGCTGCGGTTGAGATTCCTCCCAGGTGGCCCTGAAGTATGAAGAGAGTAAAATTATTGTTTATTATTGAGTCCTTAAAGGACTAATTATGTATAAGTATGAGGAGAGTTGGCTTCTTGAGTCACCGTCAACTAGATTGGTAACTAAGTGATGGAAGGAAGACTGTTTTCTTGAGAATCTATCGCATAAAAATAAGCTTATCTTGTGTGCTTCAGGCTCTGTCACATAATTTTCAATTATAGGGCGCAAAAAAGTCCTTGTGCGATGATATTGAGCTCAATTCAATACATTCCAAATTTAGAGTTCCCGTGAATAAAAACGGAGAGTCAATATCAAGGTGCTAAGAGTCCTTCCCATCATGGGTTAAAATGTACATGAAATCTTTTCAAAATTATCACCTTACTCACCATCTCGCTATGAATACATCCATGCCGGCTTGACAAGCCCGCGCTGAGATGAACAACATAAATATCACAACTATTAGCCAAGGCATGCGTAGTGCATGGAAGTACGCCACATATGTGTGAAATCGCACCGAACCTTTCATTTGTTGTTCTTTGCGTTCCGATCCCGTATCGCTAGGCAACTGGACGCTCTCATGTTTTTCCTCCGTCGGCTTTGCCAACATGCTCTCGGCATGCAATAACCTCGGACGGTTATCCACTTGTTCTTGCGTTAAGCTTAAGCGCTTACTGATTTTCTGCTCAAGCACTTCATAAGTACCTTGCACTTCGATAACACCCGCTTCCATTAGTATAACCCAATCGGCCTCTTTGAGGTTATGCACACGATGTGTAACCATTAGGCGTATTTTGGTACTCAGGTATTGTTGGAAGCAATTGCGTAATAGACGTTTTGCTACCTCTGCATCGACCGCCGAGAGCGGATCGTCGAATACGTAGATATCGGCTTGGCGGTAGACAGCGCGGGCCAAGCTAATACGCGCCTTCTGACCACCACTCAGACTAATACCACGTTCGCCGACTATTGTGGAATCGCCATACGGTAGCAGCTGCAGGTCGCGCTCGAGTTCGCAGGCATGTATGACATCCTTGTAACGCTGCGCGTCGTAAGGTTCCACGAAGCAGATGTTGTCGCGTATGCTAGCTTCGAAGATCCACGCCGCTTGTGGCGCGTAACTGATGCGTCCATTTATTTCGACATTGCCTTTGATGATCTCCAGCTCACCGATTATGGCATTCAACAGTGTGGTCTTTCCTGCGCCAACATTGCCAACAATACCGACGAATTGCCCTGGACGTATGTTGAAACTGATGTCGGAAATGTGATGCTTACGTTTCTCAAGTTTCGGCGAGTCCCAACTGACAGTTAGATTGTGCGCCAATACACACTTCTCAATTGCGCGAGGGTTATGTATACGTCCCGAGAAGTTACCTTTTTCTTCCTTATCTACATCGGCGCCAAAGTTTTCAACGCCACCATCTGCAGGATTTTCATTTTGCATTAAGAATTTGACTATGCGACGCGCACACACAAAGGTCTCCGCCCAGGTGGTGACAGACAGTGGCCAGAAGTGCAGCAGCGAGTCATTGAGTGCATCGTAATACGAAGAAATTATGAAAACCTTACGCGCCGAGATGAAATCGCCGGTGTATACGTAAGCCACGAGACTGACAAAGAGCGCAAACTTCGAGATCATGTTCGTGCATTGCATGCCCGCATAAATATTCATCGAACCCTTTATGGCGCGTATTTCCTTTTTTCGCGTGTTTGCTATTAGCTTTGCGAAGGACTTCTCCCATGCATACATCTTGATCACCTGGATCGCCGTGATTATTTCGTTCATCAATTTTACGCGATCATCACCGAACTCAGCGAAACGATGCCGATACTTGGCGGCCGCCTTTGCTGCCCATGCTTGTAACGGTATGAATATCGCAATCGCCGCAATACCCACAATAGCTGGCCAGCCGATCTCCCTGTACATTATATAACCGAAAACAATCGCCTCGAACGGTCCCTTCCATAGATCGTGAAAGAAGTAGAAAGTCGTATCAAACTGCGGCAGATCTGTGGAGAGCACTGATATCGCAAAACCGCTCATACCGCCATTGTCCGCCGTCAATGAAGAACGCAGGCATTTACGATAAATTAGACCACCACAAGCGACTCGTATCGCTGTGCCGGTTTTGAAGAGATAAAACATAAACGGATGAAAGCATAATGAGGCGATGAGTGCGCATAGCACAATACCGGTGGCGGAGAGATAGGCTTGCTTCTTGCTAATGTCAGTTTGACCGTCAGCGAAGTAGGCAACGAGTTCGCCGAGAAAGAGGGGCTGGAAGGTGCTGTGGATTACAAGGAAACGCAGTTAAATATTGATAGTGTAAGTAGTATATTATGTCAGTATTTTTACTCACTGCAATGTGATCTCCAATAACGAATACACGATGCACATCGGCACAAAACGCCAGCCGTATGCTCTGAAGATCATATGTAAGAGACTGGGCTTCTTTCGACGCACCTCCTCTTCCCAGTATTTGACAAGTGAGCTTGTTAATAGCTTGCTATCTAAATAAGGCACATGGTCGTAGATATCATCTGGTCCCAACTTTTCTTGGTAGCCTTTCTTGAAGACACCGCGTGTCCAACTGCAATGAGAATGAGAGATAAATGAAAAATTGGTAGAAAGTTAGAGCTTTTAGAGACATATTAAATCAACTATAATAATACGAAAGCGGTAACAAAGTTTTATATTTGCTCGTTAGATGAACTTATGGAACAACTTGAAAATTTGTATGGTTTCGCCACTTAGTTATACATTCAATATCTAGAAAATGGCTTTGCTAACATAACGGGCTTTTCAATGAGAACGGACATGGACTTGACGCAGCCCCACAGGAAAATTTCGTGAGGCAACATTTTCACCAAACTTGGTTTTCAATAAATCGTTTGCGACATTCGCTGTGTGACTTGTAACACCGTCCTCTTAGAACCAAATATTGTCCAAGTCCATATCATCCACCAAACCGTAAATTTTTTTGGGATGCAATGGTGACTCATAGATACGTGTGGATTGCTTCCTGACCAATATTTTGTTTATTGACGAAGCCACTCAGCCAGAAATGAGCCTCAACGCTGAAAATGATTTTTCGATGAAAATCCGAATCATTTTCAAGTTGTTGTTGAGCCCAATTCACGAGCATAGTACGACGATTCTGGTGGTCAAGTGATTTATTCTTGCGTCAATTTGATCTTGTAAGAATGCAAGTCAAAAATCTTTTCGCAAAATTCGCCACAACGACGTCACAGAGATGCCCAACGCTTGAGAACGTCGTGTGAGAGACTGATTTGGGTCTTCCTCAATTGATGCGCTAGCGGCGGCAATATTCTCTACTTGACGGGTATTAATTTGTCTCACTGGCACTGGAACATTTTGTGCTGTGCTTGTGGATTCAAATTTTTCCACTAGATGCTCTATTGTTGATCCAACAGGACGATTATGACGACCATAAATTGAACGTAGCGCTCTCGAAGTTGAGGCCACTGACTCCGAATTTTGGTAGTAACTTTTAATAATTTCGACTCGTTGTAGGATAGTATATCTTTCCATGCTTCACAATAAGCACTCAAAGAGTGGTGTTAAATTTAATGAAAACAATTTGGTATTCGAGACTCCGCGGTTAAAAGGAGTCTTAATAGCAAGACAACAAAATTTGTCAATAAACTCAAGTTTTTTCAGAAAGGAAAACCAAATTTCCGTGCAAAACTTTAGTTGTATCTCCATAAACTCGAAAAAATTAGTGTTTAAGGCGATTTTTTGGTTGAATTGTTATATTGTTTACCCAATGTTGGTGAGTATGCTGGCATGGGAATAAAATTTGTAGGTAGTGCTTACTGTTTAAGCCCCGAAAATTAATAAACTCGAGTGATAGAAAGTTAAAAACACCATTTTTGGTCAACTCGTGTTGGTGTCAGGAAGTTAGAGGAACACCATTTTTGGTACGAAACTGAGTTGTACCTTTATAAACTCGAAATGAGCAGGGTTTAGGGTGAGCTTATAGTAAATTTTTTGTATTTTTTACTTAATATTTATGAATAGTGTTTATTGTTAAACACCGAAAATTATCTTTAAACTCGAGTTTATGGAATGTAGCCACAGTGCGACAGTATTAGTTACGATTCAGTTAGGTTGGTCGAGAAGGGGGGCGTTGTTTACTCATAACACGTGAATAACATAAAAGTTGAAGAGCTTTGGGCCACCCTGTATGTTTAAGTAGATTAAAATTCGCGTCTCCATAAGTGTTCTTTGGCTTATGAAAGATATTCTTAGAGTATACGCGCCAAAATAAACACACTTAAGAGTATCTTATATTATGTAAATTCTCCAAGAGGCATATATATTACATATATATACGAATATATATAAGCTCATAGTGCTTGATTTTTAAAAATGCTTAGCGCAGACAATTTTTAAGCACATGTACTCCAACTAAATACTTAAATACATCATGGATATTATTCTTCAGCACATATAATCTTAATTGCTGTTTAAACAATTATAAAAGCTCATTTGATTTTGTATTGAAAGCTCGATTAAATATACTTAATTCACAATAATCAGTAATAACTAACATTTATACGCAATAAAAGCATATTATTTATTATCTATTAATATTTTTTTTATATTTTTAATTTTATCAGTAAAAACACAGATTTATATAAAATCACCCAAACAAATACAAAAAGCTCTAACACATACTTTAGTATGTAAATAACCATATACCATAGGTAAATTAATAAACTTGTATAAAGTAGAAGCCAAGATAAGTATGCGTTAATATATCAGTCCACAAAAATACGAGTGCCATGCATAGTTGTGAGCATTAGGGTGGTACTAAAAAGGGGGTTAAAACTTCTATAACAATTTCTGGCATTACTTAAATGTGAAATAAAGCTTCTATAAGAAATTCTGACAACAAAAATATGTGTACCACGCACAATCGTGAGTATTAGGGTGTGCTTAAATGTGAAAAAAACTTATACTACAAATATTTTAGGTATATGCGTTTATTTTAAAGCTAGTAGAGACCTAGATATTATATACATATGTGACCTGGTCTACGAAAAAGGGGCTTAGGTGTCAAAAAAAAAACAAAAAAAAAAAAAAATTAATTTTTTGACACCTAAACCCGCTTTTCGTAGACCAGGTCACATATGCTGAAAATCACTTCAATGGTTGTTTAAGACTTGTCTTAATCTATTAAAATTAAACTTACTTATACTAAAAATTTCATTGAGATAAAAGTCTGCTGCTCAAAAATCGTCGAAGTTACTTAAAAAATAAAATTTAAAAAAATCTAGCATTAATAAGGTCATGGCAATATAAACCTCTTATGTAACACACCTTAATCCTCTCCAATTGACAACAAAATATATATAAACACACATAAATGGTAATTTTGACCATTGCTTTACTGCAGGGCGGCAAAAAATGTAAGAAATTTTTTCAATAATTTTTTTGAAGACCAGCCTAATACCTTTTTTACTGTGCCCAAAAAATAAGGTGACATTATATTTATTTTGAAAATTCTTTATTAATTCTTTCAAATCAATTTCAACCCCTTCAAAGTAATAACCTCCCGATGCAATGCACTTATGCCAACGGATTTTCCAATCTTCGAAACACTGGTTGTAGTCACTTTCCGGGATGGCCTTCAGTTCCGTCTTCGCTGCGGCTTGCATCTCCTCTATCGTATAATAACGGTGTCCCCGGAGCGATCTTTCGAGCTTGGTGAACAGCCAGAAGTCGCACGGCGCCAGATCAGGTGAATACGGTGGTTGCGGAACGAAATGGGTTGAGTTTTTGGCGAAATGATCACGAATTACGAGGGCAGTATGGGATGGTGCATTATCGTGGTGTAAAAACCAAGAATTGTCTTTCCACAAATCCGTCCTTTTTAGGCGGATAGCGCTAAGCAAACGACGCATAACGTTCAAATAATATTCCTTGTTGACTGTTTGACCCGTTGGAAGGAATTCATAATGCACAACACCACGATAATCGTAGAAAACAGTCAACATGACCTTGATTTTTGAGCGACTTTGGCGCAATTTTTTTGGTCTCGGCTCTCTTCTGGCACGATATTCGAACGATTGGTCGGTTGTTTTGGGGTCGTAAGCATAGATCCAAGTCTCATCGCCAGTTATAATGCATTTCATGAGACCCTGGTAGTCGGAAAGCATCGTTTCACACACTTTAACGCGACGCCTTTTTTCCAAAAAATTCAATGTTTTCGGTGCCAGTCGAGATTTGACGCGCTTGAGGCCCAAAACATCCTTGCTGAACCTTTCGATATGCCAACTTCATCAGCAAGGTCTCTAATTGTTAATTGACGGTTTTTCCACACCAAATCTTTGATTTGTTGAACGTGAGCTTCGTCGGTTGAGGTTGATGGTCGCCCTGGACGCTCTTCGTCTTCGACACGTTCACGGCCGGCTCGGAACTCACTATACCACTTGTAAATATTTTTTTTAGACATAGCCTCATCACCAAAGGCTTTCTGCACCATCCTCAACGTATTCGCTGCAGAAAATTGATTCCGTAAACAAAATTTAATGCAAATTCTTTGCTCAATAAATTTCGACATCGCAAAAAACGAAAAACTCACTTTTAGCTGCTCACAAAACGACACATATCTCAAAAACAAATGAATATTTTGACATGAAATTTGACATAAATGTGACTGACAGTACTACCAACCAAAAAAAAAAAACAATAATTCTCCAAATCCTTCGACGCGCGCAGTTTAAATTCAAATGCCACCTTATTTTTTGGGCACATTAGTATATTTTTTGGAGAGTTAGTTTGGAAAATAAAGTTAAAAATTTTTTTTTTGAAAATTTTAATTATCAACCTAATATATTTTTTGCAGTAATTTTGAAAAATAAAGTTGAAAATAAGCTTCTCAAAAATTTCAATTATCGGCCTAATATCTAAATAAATTTTTGAAAACTACCCGAATACGTTTTTTTGAATTAGGGTGATAATTAAAATTCTCAAAAAACTAATTTTAAATTTTATTTTTCAAAATGAAATTCTCTGAAGAGCACGCTAAAACTAATTTTTAATTTTATTTTTCAAAATGAAATTCTCTGAAGAGCACGCTAATATGCTTTATACATATATATTTTTTTGTTAGAGAATCATTTTCAAAAATCAAACTTAAAAAAATATGGCAATTTTTGCAAAATTTGTAAGTATCACCCCAATATACTACTAGTATGAACGTTTTCGTTAGAATAAATGAGCGTCAATGACAATAATTTTTTTTTTTTTTTATATTTGTGCTATCTTCGATCATTATATCACGGTAATGTGGTTCTTAGAACAAGCCTATTGTACATATTACTTTGCAATAAAATCACTGAGTACTTCCCGAAGTAACCTATCATAAATAAAAATTTCATTTTAAACTGCTATAGTATATTACTGCCGATAGACATTTCAAATTCCCTTCAAAAATGTTCAATCCCTTCAAATAAATTGACTTGTGACAGCTGACAGTTTGAGACAATAAGCGAACTGTCGAATAATTTCTGTGACATAGCACAGTTGTTATCACTTCGTCACTGCAAATTTGGTAATAAACAGTTAATTTGTTTATAGAGTTTTTAAAGATATCCACAAAGAAGCAATGAGTGAGGAACTAGCATGAAGTTTGAGAGCGATTTTGAGCCAGCTATCGAAAAGTTAAAGAGGCGTTATAACTGAAGCCGATTTTTATTGAATAAGACTGCTTCCCAGACGCTTATATTTTAAGTGATAACAAGTAGTCGCTTCAGAGAATCTTTAGATTTTACAAATCCTCTAAAATTATCGTAAACCTAAACTCAAGATTCATGCACAAGTGGCTACTTATCTTTAGGTCGCCTCTGCGCTAAAGCCAATGTTTACCTACGCACTCAGAGCATTCGATAATGACACTTACCGTTGTCTATAAGCTAATTATGCAATAAAAGAGAGCGGTAAATATAGATAATGCAGTGTAATTTTGCATTAAATTAAAGTGCGTGCTTTGTTTACCACTTCTGATTCATGCCACTTGAGGTTTCCATAGAATTTTTATTACCTAAGTATAAAATAGCTCACTGCACCACAAAAATTTGGACAAGAACGTTTATGACGTATTATCAAGGCGTCATTTTCCTTATCGGCACTCTTCAATCTCATTTTTGATTTCGCAAGTATAGTGCGTCTATGTGAAGGTTATTATCGCTACTATTGAGTCTTTGTGACTTAGTTCCTTAACAAGTTCGTGCATACATCACGTATATTTACCGAGGAATTTCTAACTTCGACATGTGAAGCTTATTGCATTTTTTCGAGATGTGACAATGAAAAATGCAATTTTGATTTATTTTGTTTTAGAGCAACATTTTTAGATAAGGAATGTGATAAAGTCGATTGTGGTTATAAATTTTAAACAATCTTTATTGACTCCATAGGTGGATATGAGTGTAAACATCGAAGACGTATTTGTGGGTCTGAAGTGTTTGGGGGAAGAGCTTGGCAGTTTAAGTAAAACATTAAATTTGTTCGATTTTGCGAAAAACTACACTAGATATGTTTGCGTTTTCAATCTATTAACTACTTTTGGTTCAAACAAGTACTTCAAAGCGCAAAATAATAAAGAAAATAGTGTAAAGATTTTTGAAATGTCGGAAACCTCTAAAAACTATACGTATCTGGTTTATTAGACACCTCTACAGAGAACCTACAAACCTCTAAGCGAGTTGCCCAGCTTAAGACCCGCCCTTTTATCTCAAAGTTCTGTTCTCTTTCTCTGAAACGATGGCAAGACGAAGTATCTCCTGTCATCAAACAAACAGTCGTCGCACTCGCGACTTGGCTCTCACGTCACTGTTGACAGTCACAACTTTGAAGTAGTAGATAATTCCGTCTATCTTGGCACCAGTGTAAACACCACCAACAATGTGCGCGACATCTCTTATTACGATTCATCCCGATAATGCTGATTTTTTTTTTCAAAAAACTTGCTTTGATCATGCCAATTCCTCTCCCACATTCATGGAGAGCATTATAACAGACAAGTCAACAATCATTGGAATGGTGGGAAGAAACGCGCCGAAACCAAAGAAGCCACGCCAAATGCGCTCAAAAAGCAAGGACAGTGTATTGTTTTTTTGTTATTCGTGGTTTGGTGCATCATGAATTCGTCCGGAAGGACAGACGGTCTATAAAGAGTTCTTTTTTTTAATTTTTGGCCGTATTGAGGCGTTTACGTGAGAAAATGCCAAAAAGTGCTCATGAAGAGAGTTTCGAAGACTGGAAAAATCGCTGGCAGAAGTTCTATTGCTAGCTCTGATGGGTATCACTTTGATGGCGACAAAGAAAATGTTGATGAATAATTAAAGATTTTGCGTTTTATTTGCAATTTCCGGGCTTCCTTATTTGTCACAATGCATATACCATAGGCACAGCAACGCGTGGCAGGAACTACCAGCATTTATATAAACTATACATTCATTAGTATGTAAACACCAGAGCAGTAAATCTAGTTGATAATTTTATTAATATTATATATGTACCGTTATTACTTATGATTTTAATAACAATATTGACCGAACGCTTACAGTTCATTATTTTTGGAACCTTGCGCCTAACAGTGTGATATTGTTGTTGCTTCTGCTATGCATATACATATATGTATATACACACATTTTTTACATATTCTCTGCATGTATTATTGCAATTTGTAATTATTTGTATCACACTTTCTTCCTAAATATACTCACATAAAAAACCATTTCGTTAGAAAATTCGATGAAAGTATAGGATTCGGCTTGCGTTTCACACTCTCTTTGGATGAATTCATGGTACAAGTCGTCAGCACATGCGCATGCTATATTTAAGGCGATGCCGATTTTTTATATATATATATATATATATATATATATATTTTTTTTATTTTAAAAAATACTGTCTTTTTGCTTCGGTTTATTTAAGGCAATGCCGATTTTTTATATATATAAATGTATATTTTTTTTTTTTGAATTTTAAAAAATACTGTCTTCTTGCTTCGGTTTGATTTTTTTTGTTTTAATTATTTGAAGTTTTTTGCATTATCTCCAATCTTTTACAAATAATAATCGAAATTTGTTTCGAGAATTGTGTTGAATTGTTCAGAAAATATTTTTTTTAATATATTTTTTTTTTTTTTTAATTTTTTTGATATTATATTTTTTTTTAATTTTTTGGAAATTTTTTCAAAATTTTTTCCGAAATATTTTTTCCGACTTTTTAAATAATTTAAATTTTCAGATTTTTTCAAAATTTTTTTTTCCGATTTTTTAAATATTTTAAATTTTCAAATTTTTTTCTTGTATATCCTTGCACTATATTTTGGCCTTAAACTTTGAAATTGCACATAACACCGTTAATTTTCGATTAAACTGCGCACGTTGACCACTTTAGCCGAATCGTACTGCCCGTTATGACTAGCGCCCACTAAATGTTCATTTATACATTTTCAATACGCGTCTTAAATTGAACTGAATTGGTTTTTACATGCTATCGAATTTATAGTACTAGACAAAAACTTCATATGAAGTACCATTATGAGTATATACATACAAGTGCATACCCGATATTCCTCTTGATATGATACCATGGCACTCGTATAACATATTTTATCTAAATCCTTGTTGACAGCTACGCGTCAAGCGGTTAGACAAGCAAGCGAGTTCTAAAATATAACAAAATAGAAAATATATAAAAAAATAAATAAACGACGTGTACAAAATGCTAATAATATTAATAAATAAACAAATAATTATCTTAATATATTTATTTCTTTAACTTTCATTGTATAACTTCACCATTTTCCTACAAAAATGCGCTCAGCATCGTCTACTTGCTTGCACTATCTCACTCTCACTCTCTTGCTCATTGTGGCTCACTTAATGCGCGTAATGCAACACTGTTTTTGTTCTTCATAATTATTAAAAAAAAAATTAAAAATTTAAAAATTACTTCATTCATCCTTTGCCATGACTTAGCGCGCTCTTAACCGCCATACTTCACCGGTCAAATACGCTTCTTTGCCAGAACTGTGTGGGCCATGCGCAAAATATGGTAAGCATTGACGTGCTGATGAACTTGTTTAGTAGCAGTTGATAGCGCGCTGATAGGGGTATCTTATCGCAGGCTCTCTATGATTATAATTAAAATAAATCGGACGAGTTTGTTTTACACGCATTACCTGGTCGCTTACTATGGTAGCGTATACTTACATATACATATATATGTGAGTATGTATTCTCGTAAAATTGTCGATAAAAACCTACCTATTTCCTACCTATGCATTATATATGTCAATATGTAAGTGATTCTTCCAAATTGCCGTTCAATATTACCACAAAAACATATTATGAATGAATTCGCGATTAAAGAAATGCCCGGTAGGAAAATCGCCAGGTAAAAAACTAAACGTTTACTGGCGTATTTCTCTACATACATACTTACAGCAGCTTTTGCCTCTTTAGACAAACTGCTATACATTGTGGCAAAAATATAATATTTAAATATTCATTAATATTTATTTTGTCGCCTTCAAAGTAATTCCCACCAGTTGTAATATATTTATAGCAACGATTTTTCCTCCAAAAATTTTGTATGAGCACTTTTTGAGATCGCCATCAGCTTCTTCAGCGAATTTTGTTTTATCTCTTCGATCGACTGAAATCGGGTTCCATGAGGCGGCTATTTCAGTTTGGGGAACAAGAAGGAAGCTTTCGGAGCCAAATCCGGTGGTTGATCAATGGTATTCATTGCGTTTTAGGCTTTCCATTCGGTTGCAATCGTTGGTCGATACGATCCATAAGTGCATTATCATAAATTGTTCTTCCACAATTCTGGCCGTTTCCGACGGATGTTCTCATGCAAATGCTTCAATACGGCCAAATAGCATCCCTTATTGACTATATGTATCGCCTTAACAAATGCACCAAACCACGATTATCGAATAAAACAATGAGCATTATCTTCATTTTTGAGCGGCTTTGACGTGTGTTTTGGGTTTCGGCTAGTTTTTTCCATCTATTACGATGATCTGATTCATAAACCCATGTCTCATTCGCAGTTATAATGCTCTCGATGACTGTGGGTTCGGAATTCACAAGATAAAGTATGTCGATAGAGATCTTTTTAGAGTACTCTCTTTGAAAAAAAGTCAGCTTTTTCGGAACATGTCGAGCAAGATCGCGTTTCATACGCAAACTATCCACCGACATCATTCGAACGGACTTGCGAGAGGTGTCGAGCTCACTACATTAGTTTGACGGTACTCTCTTTGAAAAAAAGTCAGCTTTTTCGGAACAAGTCGTGCAAGATCGCGTTTCATACGCAAACTATCCACCAACATCATTCGAACGGACTCGCGAGAGGTGTCGAGCTCACTACACTAGTTTGATGATTTTCAAGCATCATACCCTTCACTTTTTTTTATCATATTCATCAGTTGAACAGGTCGGACGTCATCGATACATGTTTCAGCAAAGTCTTCAGTGATCTCTCGACCGTCTTTGTAGGCTTTGTACCACTCCTAGGCTTGTGTTTTTGATAAAACTGATTAACCGAAGACATTTTCCAACATTTGCAAAGATTCCGCAAACGAAGTTGGTTAATAAGTACAAAATTTGAAGCAAATTCTTCGTTCCATATTTTTATCCATTGTAAAAATCGCGACACACTGCTGAGGTCTATCGGTAATATTATAGACTAGAGCAGAAGCCTCTAAAATTAGCAAAAAGTGAAAGAAAGTCATAATAGATCGAAACATTTGAGACATGGAAAGGTAAGCTCACACCAATTTTCGTGAAAAATATATAAAAAATTTTGTACAAGATGAAGATAAAACCTCCATTTGAGTCCAAAAGATGTTGACACAAAAGTTGTAGTTCTTTTAATTACCTACAGCTTTGCTATATAACTTTTTTCTAGGGAGTTGCGAGTATGGAGGAATCTCTTTACCGGAAGTTAACTTAAACCGTTTTTAACCCTTAAAAATTCATTTCATCTTTGTTTTATAATCTTTCGTTTCCAAAGAGTGTCATCCTACTATGTTTTTTTTTTTGCTTTCAAAAATATTCTACGCTGGTCTAATAATGAATGAACCGAAAAAATCGGCAGACAACGTCAACCTACGTGAGACTTCGGCCTTTTAAATCGAAAGATTTGAGAGTAGTTCGAAAAATGACGCATGAAATATATAGAACTTAGCTAAATCTCTCTCTTTTTTGAAAAAAATTGAAATAGTGACATCAATAAATTCAATCTCTAACATCGGTACTTTCCGAATAAAGCAGGACATGGTATATTTTCCGCCCATGAGACGAACTTGTCTTCCTCTCTTTCTCAATGTACCATATATGTAATACCTCCCGCTAATATTATATTTAAGCACAGTAGAGCAAACAATCCTCACTCTTTCTAGTCGTCTTTCTCTCTCCCTAACTATCTCTTTTGATCTCTGTTGTTATCGTTATCTCTGTTGTTGTTGACAGTCCAAGTTAACAGTCCTTGGCCGGATAAAAAATCCGGGTCCGTTCCAGTTACGTAGACCCGACGGTCGTGTCTTTCTCTCCGCATATTTTAATTGGTGTATTTGCTCTCCCAACATATTCTAGTCTATAATTACCATAGAACATCTTTAAGTGAAAGAGATACATGGGAAGTTCACAACAAATTCATTATCATTATTTATAATATATTTTTCTGATATTTTTGGACCAAATTTTGTGGTTTTCCTGGGTCATGTCATCAAAATCGTAGACTGAGTCATATTTTACGAAAATTCAACGTCGCTTCGAAGTAGAATAACTGCGTACTGTGCTATGTAGCTTGAAAGCAAATTCAGAGAAAGTACACTTAAGGGAATAATGTTGCAAATAAGAACTGGATTTCTGAGGCTTTGATCGTCGATCACGGCAGCCAAAGGTTGTAAGCGAGTTCCGAACCCAACGATAATATATACTCAAATTCAAAATTTTATTATTATCAGCAGGTTAGAGATGTGATGTCTCTGAAATTATGAGTGTTTGTGGCGTTTTGTTTTCAATTCTAAAATAACTAAGATAGAAAAAGTATTGACATTAAAAAAAAGTTGCAAAATTTTGAAACAATTCGATATAGATACATATTATAAAACTATAAAAATAAGTTGGAAGGGATGTATTCAAAGTCACAGCTTAAAATCCCAGATAAACTCCATCACGGTATAAAGCACCCAACTATTATTATTTTATTATATATATATTAATACCATTAAGTACTAAAATTTCATATACATATTTATGTTATATGCTGTTTGCCAATATTAACTAAGTATCTGAGCTCTTTCGAGGCTGTTTCCTATCTATAACCGATTTATTTCCAAATCAAATAAATTACATATACCAAAAAATTTTATTAATGCCACAAATCGTTCTGTATTATATTAAATACCTGATTTGTAATTACTTGTTGGTGACATTATATTCACTTAACTGTGATTAATGGGGTCTTAGCAGGTGTTATATCAACTGTTGTTGCGAAATGAGTGAGCGCTTTTTTATTATTCTACTTGTATAGATTGAGTAGTTTCTTTAGAAGTGAGTTAAGATCAACTTAGGTTTAGCATAATTTTAGGCTTACAATAGAAGACGATGATGCCAGATGCTAGTTATTTCAAGATAATAAAATCTAATAAAATCAGTAAAGCAAAAAGTAATACTTAAATAAATTAAATAGCTAAGCAAAGTTTGGTGTAAAAACATGAATGATGAAAAGTATAGGGTTCGCTTTTATAGAAAGAAGTTAAGAAAAAAATTTGTTCGTCATTATTTAGGTGCCCCTAATGATGCGAATTTTGAAACAAGTCTTGCTCCACACAACTTTTTGAACGCCATTAGTGCTCGGAAATTTTGAAGAATTTTCATTATTTATGGAGTTCGTTGATATCTATGGTGAGGTTCACAGTATTTGGAACCTCGTAACACAGATTTTCAAGTATATGGACAAAGTTTTAACTTTAACTAACTGACTGGCTAGGCGTATACTCCTCAGAGATCTTAAGTGTAAATCAGTAAAATATCTGGTCCATTAAAAATATTTTGTTTTCATCAATAACTATAATAGAGTTTTCTGGAAATTTTAAAAATATTAAGTTTAGACCGCTTCAAGCAGTTGCCAGTCTTTTCAAAGATTTTGAGTTTTGCCATTCTTAAATCGATTAACTCAGCAAAATGGTTGTCGAATGTCTGTGTTATTGTAGATGGCTTAGTTATCTAAATTCAGTTCAGTTCAGAAAGAACTGTTTGGATGGGATTTGATCGTATCGAGGGAGCTGTTGATGAGTTGGTTTACGTGGTCATCCAAAGAGATGGTTAATATCAAGTCATTATCGTGTACTGTACTTATGCTTTAGGTTAGTTCACTTTGTAAAGTACTAATGCTAATAATTTCACAAAAAATGACATTTGGCTTTTGTCGATCATTTTGAAGTTCCATATTTTTTTCTTATCTGGATAGATGAAACGATCTATTATTCCACTTAATAGCTTGGATTTTGGTTATTTCCAACTACTCTTCGAATCTTTCGAGTCTTTACCACAAATTCACACAGAAATAATGGTTACATACTGCTGTCTAGTTATGAGTGACCAAAAATTTGTTTTGGTAGAAAATGCTTCGTATGTCATTCACCTAACTACTGAAACAAAAGCTCTAAACTTAAACATCGCCTGCTACTTAATACAATCAACGTAGACCAGATATACTAAAAATTGCAAATTTTTCATAAATATATAAATATATGTGACCTGGTCTACGAAAAGGGAGCTTAGGTGTCAAAAAAAAAAAATAAAAAATTAAAAAAAAAAAAAAAATATACATATAAAATAAAATAAAAAAAAAATTGAAAAAAAAAATATAATAAAATAAAACAAATTTTTAGGTGCCAAAAAACAAAAATAATAATAAAAAAAAAATAAAAAAATAAAAAATAAAAAAAAAAATAAAAAAAAAAAAAATAAAAAAAAAAAAATAAAAAAAATTTTTAAGTGTCAAAAAAAAAAATAAAATAAAATAAATAAATAAAAAAAATTAAATAAAATAAAAAAATTTTTAAGTGTCAAAAAAAAAAAAAATAAAATAAAATAAAATAAGAAAAATTGAAAAAAATATAAAAAAAAAAATGATTTTTGGACACATAAGCCCCCTTTCCGTAGACCAGATCACATATAAGTATTTCAAATGAGTAAGTTGTTCTATAATTCCACCCAAAATGTATTCTCGTTTCTGCTTTACAATTGTGAGAAGCTCTTGTTTTAAACTTTTGTTGCTAAAGTCTAAGTTTAAATGCTTAAGAAAAGTAGTTTTATCATCGACATAATACCATGGTAAAGGATGATCCGTTTCGAGTTTCCCTACTTTTTTTTTTTAAAGAAAGAAACAGAAATTTCAAATTTACTGGGGAATTTTTATTATCGTTCTCAGTTATTTATTTTTTTAAAGATTTTCTCTTTCAAATGTTAACCGCGGCTACGTCTCAGATAGTTCATCGGGTGAATCAAATTTTCGATGACCCGTTCGAACCGTCCGCATGACTTTAGACTTTACAGATACCTACAGGAAAAAATCTAAAGATGTGATATCATACGTTCTCTCAATAAATCCATTGACTGATGCAAAATTCGGAAAGTCGCTTCGTCTTTTTGAAACAAAATGTCGCCGAGACTACAACCTTCAATTTCAGGCATGAAATAATCGGTTATTATGGCATGATAACGCTCGCTATTGACGGTTACATGCTTACCGGCATATTTTTGAAGAAATATTGACTCTTGATGTTCTTGAATCTCTTCAGGTTGCTCTTCGTGCCAAGTGTGGCACTATTGCTTGCTTACTCGAAAAGAGTCTATTGAGAAAAGTTCCTCTACTGCTTGCTTCACCCGTTACAATGCGTTTTCTGTTTTCCTGCGACACATTTTTATATTCAAAATTTATTTAAATTTTTTCATTTTAATAAAAAGATGTTTCAGTTCATTATTTTCCCGGCTTCTTAGATAGTGGAGAGGTAAAACGATCGTTTTCGGTTTTTAAATTGTCAGTTTGATAGACACTGTACATCTTTTAAGTAGTTGAGTAGCATACTTTTAGGCTGCTTTGAGAATCTATCGGCTTTTTTCATACTTTAAAATTTATCCAGTACGCAAATAATTTCAGTTTTGGCAATTCTTATGATAGTTACTCGGGTGGGACATTTTATTGAAGACTTATTTTACAATGTTATGTTTTTTTTTTTTTGTTTTTTTGTATAATAGATTCGTACATGTATAATTTTGTAATAAGTTTATAAATATTTTTTTATGATTTATCTATTTTTATACCCCGTCTTTACATATGCAAACTTGTTTTTTAACTTTGGATATGCCGATTTGAATCATTCTTTTCTCTCCAGAAAGGTGTTCATTGATTGAAATTGCCTAGAGCATGTAGAAAGGCCTTTTCATTTGACATATACCATATATTTACGAAATTTGATATGTTTTAGACCACTTGGCAATTTCCGCAGGAATTATACAGATCAGATTACTATAGCATATAGCTGTTATACTAACTGAACCGATCAAAATCAAGTTAAAAATATTTTTACACACTTTATGCTATATGAAATGCACCTGTGAAGGGTATTATATCTTCTTATATTATTTTTCTTGTTTCTAAACATATTTCTGTATTTGCTTATATTTGTTGAAATACAGTAGGGGCTGCACAAAAGTGCCATGAGCCACTCAATTCGCGTTTGAGCACCTAAAATAGGGCAACTCATCGCAGTTGGCTGTGAATATGTGCAAATATAATACACTTAAATACATACATACATATGTATATGTACATATATATGTATACAACGTGTATATACATAAATGTGTAGTACATATATAGACATATAATCGCTCAAGTCTAAGTGCCTGCAATACTTCAGCAATAGTCGAAGCATAAAATGAGCAATGAATCGCTGGCGCTGCACTTGTGGCAGGTGCAAAGTGCACAGCTTGTTGCAAATGCGTGCACATACAACGCCATCGGAGGTGACAAATCAAAAAGTACACTTTTGCAATATGCTGCAAAGGAATAACTGTACATATTATACCTACATATGTAATGAGCGCGTGAGTTATGTAGCAGAGCAAATTAATTACTTTCGGTATGTTGCGTTTTCAAGGAATGCAGGCAGCTTTTCGAGTGATTTTCATTTAGCATTTCAAAGAAAAATATAATAACGACATATGTATATGTATGTATATATATTTATATTTATTTTTATATAAGCTGGCGGCGGAATTCATTGCAAAACTGAAGTACGCTCATTAATTTCAAAATTTTTGCGTTTGTATGTATGTACATATGTCAATATGTTTGAATAAGCTTATTATTTTACTAATTTTTTTTCAGAAATTTTTATTTTTTATAAAAGCTCAAAGCGATTTTATTCACAGCATATAAAGCGTTTATGTGTATATTTGTAGACTGCGGGTATAAATAAGTGCATATGCGAGAGTATATACATAGATGTGTGCGTATATAATTAAATGTAAATATATTGCTACGATTTCTAGTTAACTTAAACATATATATATATAAACATATATAAAACACACACATATGTAGTTTCTTCCATATGAAAACTCCCTACCATGTAGCTCCACAGTTTCGAGTGCACTGAGCTAACTTAACAGTTGGGCAGGCACTGTAGTACCTTTAAGAATGCACACATTAACTGTATGTATATCCAGTTATATATACATACATGTACATATATAAATGTTAAAATAATTATTAATATTTAGCAAATATTTAAACATTCCAACACATTCTCAAATGCTGCACTTAGCTGGTCTCAAAGTGGTCTTTAGGGTGGGGCAAATATGGATCTCAAACGTTGCTGGTGTAGGTGTTAGAGAAGGATTAACGCCGATTTATGTCCCTGTGAAAAAAGTTTAACTATTACAAGAAAGGTATAGACCATGTAGAGCAAAAATACATAGAAAATCGTAAAGAGTATGGGAGAGGAGCGCTATATAGTTTTATAGAAATAAAAAAAAGAATTAGTTTTTGGTACTTTCGACTATGACATCTAAATCATATGCTCTTCTTAAATGCTTATTGCAATAGCAAAAGTCAAAGCTAAATCAGCTGAAGGAGTATAATTTTTTGCCAGATTCCTCTTTCTATTAATTTTCTATGTTTTCCGTGTCTTTTTCTTTTTTCATAGCGTAGACAGCGCTTACAAGGTTATGACCGAATTTACAACAGCGTGGAGATTCAAATTGTAGTCGCGTCCTTCTCAATCTGGTCTTTCAAACGAGATATTCCTCTTTCTCTGCTTTCTCCGGCGGGTACTGCGTCGAATTCGCTCAGAGCAGGATTGCTTTTATCCATTCGGACGACATGACTTAGTCAGCGGAGCCGCTTTTCTTTAATTCGCTGTACTATGTCAATGTCGTCGTATATCTCGTACAGCTCATCGTTTCAACGACTGCGATATTTGCCATTGTCAATGAGCAAAGGACCATACATTTTTCGCAGTATTTTTCTCTCGAAAACTCGTGACCCAACCACAACTGCTTAAGAGTTTTTTCTATACCTAAAGGTGCCGTAATTTTTTAGTCTCAATTTAGATCCAAAACAGGTTCGATTTAATCAGAGAACTTTCAGTCAATTTATTGAAAACAGCTTCTAGCTTTCCCTAAGCTGTACCTAATATGTTCATGTTGGCAATAGAAGTTTTGGCAAAAAGGTAGAAAAAGATCGGCAGAAAGTCAGATCTCAGTTCAGATTTTTCTACAAATGTCCCCAAATTAATCATTATCCAACAATGGAGGATATAATAAATATGATCAAAATTCTACCAAAAGCGAAGATTACTTTACTAAATTGATTGCTGAGTTCTGTAGTCGAAGCTTTTATTTCAATCCTTTGCAGAAATTAAAATAAAAATTTTTTTTTTTTACTTTGAAGGGTCTTTAACTAACAACTTAAACGGGAAAATGAATTTGGTGATGCGAAAACATAGCCTACCCTTCAAAAGTCAATAGAACCTTTACGCGGTATCCACTCTTCAGTGCGGAAGAAACTCCAGCGCCTCTGCTAGCTAAGTGACTATACCGGGAACTTCTGGTACAGAGGGTCAATCACCTACTCATCTTAAAACTTCTGATTAACGAAATCGAAACAAAATAGCAATTAAAATAACAATAACTGTTCCGATTAATAGAATTTCAAGAGGACTCCTCTCTAAACTTCTTGTTCTTGTCAGTAAAACAATGCATTGGTTAGATAATTTAAAGAGCTTTCAGGAAAGCATTCGACCTTTCTTCTACTCTTACCAGAGGCGTGAAGTAAAATAAAAACACATTTTCTATACTTATTGGTCGGAAAACTTTTTACAACTCTATATTTGAATATTTAAACCTTCGTAAACTTTGTACATATTTTGGAAAATAAAGCTAATAAAGGTGAAGATTTAGACTGCGTATACTCGCCAGAACTTTGCATACAGGCTTGTAAACTATTTTCTTTCCTCAAAAAACAGATTTCAACAAGATATATTGGATATATATTATATCCTATGTTTTTTTTGCTGAACACGAGGCAGTCAAAACCTGGAATGCTTTTTCTAACGATAAATACAGGAAACACTAGACGTTTTCCTGAAATACGTACTTGTTTTAGTATGATTCATGAGCTGATTCTTCGTCTGCGAGTGATTCTCGAGGCCGCGAATAACATTCCACAGCAGTTTCAGTGCGCAGTATGCTGTGCTGTAAGAAAGAGATAGCAAACTAACAGCTGGCGATCTGATTGAAAGAGAGCAGTTCTTATGACTCTTAAAGCTCCAACTTCAATAAGCGCTGGCAATTAAATTAATGTTTTTCCGCTCTTAACTAAGTGACGTGATAGCTTGACATATCTATAATCGTAAAACAAGTCGCATGAAACTGTTTAGCCTTGGACCTGCAACGACAGAGCCGAAACCTGTTAAATGAGCTGTGAAATAGTATGCAGTAAAATATATAAATGTTATATTATTTTGGTGATTGCAGTTAATATTGTGGCTAATAATAATTTAATGCGTCGCCTATATAAAATAAAACAACAAAATTTTTTCCAAAATTCGCTGACTATTTAAGGAAACATGTTTAGATTTTTTTACAGTCAGTCACACCAGCTCTTTTTATACATATTTATCACATATTCGGAGCTTAAAAAATGTGGAAGGATTATAAAATTGTCATTTGTTTCGCAATGTTTGCACTATTTGGAGTTACAGTTAAGCGTGAAAATTTTGAAAATTATGGATTCTTAAAATACTTTTTTTTTTAATAGTTAGCGCGCCCGGACCCACAGATTCAAGCAAAATTCATTGAATTGCAACAAACAATGAGAGAATTGACTACTTCTATACTGAAACTGAACCCGAATGGTGGTGAGTGGGTAGTTGGTGTGGTTTACCGGAATTTCGATTAATAAAAAATAAAAAAAAAAAAATTATATTTCCTTTTAGTGACGCTCAAAAGATTAACTTGCCATTAAAATGTTCTTTTGTTTACAGAAAATTCATCAGAAAATTATGATAAAAATCCGATGGGCATTGAAGACTTTAAACATATAATAAATTTCTAAAGTTTAAAATCAAAGTAAAAACTTCTTGATAATGTAAAGATATTTATAAAAAAAAGTTTGGAATAAAAGTGAATCTAAACAAAATATTTTTTCTTGCTAGAAACTGTCTTTTAGTCAATTCAGCAACCAAAAATGAAAATAAATACCAGCTGAATTACAACCAGCACATTAAATTGTATTACATTTTATATAAATAAGCAAAACTATTTATTTTTTTTCTAGCTGAATTGTATTCAGCGCGCTAAATATTCTTTACAATAAACTTAGATAAGCCAAACATTATCTTGCTTGGAACTGTTTAAATTATATATTTAAATTTATAAAGTAATCGTATACATATATGAAATTTGATGAAATTAATTTTTTTTTTTTTTTAATTTTGAATTCTATTCAGCAAACAAAAATGTCAGTAAATTATAGCTGAATTATATCCTGCACATGTAGTACTTACAAGTTAAGCAACACTAATTGTTTTTTCTTAGCTGAATTGCATTCAGCACGTTAAATATCCCTTGCAATAAACTTAGATAAACCAAACATTATAGAACTCTCTTATTGTTTGGCTGAATAATATATAAATTTATAAAGTAATCATATACATATATGAAATTTAATGAAATTAATACTTTTATTATCTGAATTAAATTCAGCAAACAAAAATATCAATAAATTTTAGCTGAATTATAGCCAGCACATTTAATAGTCTTTACAATTTGCATAAATAAGCAAAACTAATTGTTTTTTCTTAGCTGAATTGTATTCAAATAAGCAAACTGTTTATTTTTTCCTAGCTGAATTGTATTCAGCAAGTTAAATAACCTGCACATTAAATGTAAATAAGCAAAACAGTAACACTGTTAAAATTGAGCTTAATTCAGCACTTTAAATACTGTATTAATTTTATATGAATTAGTAAATAATATATTATAGTTAGCTTAATGGCATTCAGCTCAAGAAATAGTTTTAAAATCTTACTTAGATATGCATATTAACAATGATTTTTATAAATCGAATATCGTATTTTAGTCTAGCTGAATTTTAGTTTAGCTGAATTTTATTCAGCGTGCTAAATTGTACATATGTTTCGCAACGTAAGTAAATAATGAACTTTGTTTTAGCTGAATGGTATTCAGCACATTAAAATGTTCTCAGATTTGACATAAATAAGTAATTGCTGTGTTATTATTGCATGTTGATTTAAAACAACAATTTAAAGCTACAAATGCTGTGTGGACCACTTCAGTAGTGACTAATTGATATTTTCTTAGAAATTGTAAATGTTTTAAATGAAATATGACTATAGCAATCCCTTTTTTAAATCACAAAAAATGCGCTTTTATTTTTAATTACCTACTATTATTATTGTATTCAGCGCAGATTAATTGTAACAGTCGCATTTGTAAGTAATAATAACTATATTACACATCCGCTACCTGAATGGCATTCACAACCAAACTCAAAATTATCACAGCTTTAAAATATATTGACTATTGTTATAAATACAGTTGCTGAATTGCTTTCAGCACACGTGTGAAATCAAAATGTTACTTTTAAGTACCTATCTATGCACAATAAACCATGTAATAGTAAAATTAAAAATTATAATTGCACAATTTCGCTGCTGAATTCTATTCAGCTGGTATCAAAAATTTAAATAATTGGGAACCATAATAATATTTAATCCTGTGAATATTTGTTTTTGCATTAATCGCTATGTAGTTATATTTTTCTTTATCGACTTAAATTACCATATGTAATATTTCAATTTCTCTAAGTAAAATTGTTTTCAGCGCTTGTCAGCAGCTTGCTGATAGCAATATTTAGCTCATTTAATGTTTTTAATACGCTTAGTTTATACTTGTAGTGAGCTGAATTCTATTCAGCACAGAAAAAATTAACAATTTCACTTTTACAAAACACCAGTTTGTAATAAAATTTGTTATGTATTTGTTTGTATTTAGCTGTTTTTTTTTAGAGAAACGCGATACAGAAGATTTATATCGCTATATCGTATATATTTCTCTTTTCTGGCTCACATTTTCGTATGTAATATTTAAATTTTCCTAAGTAAATTGCATTCAGCGCTTGTCAGCAGCTTGCTGATAGCAATATTTAGCTCATTTAATGTTTTTAATACGCTTAGTTTATACGTGTAGTGAGCTGAATTCTATTCAGCAGAGAAAAAATTAACAATTTCACTTTTACAAAATAACAATTTGTTACAACGTTCGTTATTGTATATGTTTAGCTGTTTTTTTTTAGAGAAATGCGATACAGATGATTTGTATCGCTAAATCGTATATATTTCTCTTTTCTGGTTCACATTTTTGTATGTAATATTTCAATTTTCCTAAGTAAATTGTATTCTTCGCTTGTAAGCAGCTTTCTGGTAGCAATATTTAGTTCAATTAATATTTTTATTATGTTTGATTTGTATATATATTGAGCTGAATTGTATTCAGCTCGTAAAAAACTAACGATTTTACTTTTACAAAATACCAATTTGTTACAACGTTTGCTATTGCATATGTTTAGCTGTTTTTTGTTAGAGATACGAGGTAAAGAGTACTTATCAATTGTAATTTTCTTATTTCTCCTTGTAAAATTGTATTCAGCCCTTGTCAGCAGCTTGCTAATAGCAATATTTAACTTAATTTAAGTTTTAGGTATGTTTAGTTTGTATATACAGTGAGCTGAATTCTATTCAGCACCTAAAAAATTGACGGTTTCAATTTCACAAAACTCCAATTTGTCACAATGATTATTATTTCATATATTTATTTGTTTTTCTGAAGTACGATGATTTAACTCCAATGTGACACAATATGACATTTGGCAAGAAGTAATTTAATGAGCAAATAAAACGAGTTATTTATTAGTTTGCCATTATATGATTCGATGTATAAGTTCATATATGTACAATTTTTTGAGTGCAAAAAAACCCCATTGAATATAGAACACCACGCTTCACTGCTTTGAAATTATTAGTTTTTCGCACTTTATTATACCTAACACCTCTGCGCTCAATACGTTATAAATGCGATACTGCGACATTAGATCACATTTCAACTTGGAATTGCTAACAGAAGTCGGAAAATGTTGCGTTCCATAGTTTTCGGTTTGCTCATTTGTCTGAGTCTGCATTTGGTGGTGAGTTGCTTCAGGAAAAAATAATAGTTCGACTACTAATCATAAATTTTTTTATTTTTTCCTTTAAAAATTTGTGCAATATTTGCAATTCAGCTCTCTGGTACCGTTAGCTCTTCAGTTGCCTTAAACTCAGCGCTTAAAACCGCCGGCTCATCTCAGCTTTCTAGTGACGCCATAGGCGTTAAGAGTGCTAATTGTATAGGATATATTCAAATTGTTACTCCAACACCAAGCACCACCACAACAGGTGCTCCTGCAGGATAAATCTGAATAGTGGAATTGAATTATTAAATAGTGAAAAATGCATTTTAGAAAATTATTAAACATATTATGTGTTAAAATATTTCATAAATATCATTAGAAAACCCTGAACTAAATCTTAAACTATGCTAATAACAATGTCATGCGAGTATAAATTGTTACAAACATATACTATAAACAGAGAAATTGTGAAATTAAAAAAAAAATATTTTAATTAAAAAAAAAAAAAAACAACGTAACCCATTAAAGTAAGGAATTTTTTTTTTTTTTTTCAAATTTCGTGGTATGTTGTCCGAAATATTCCACGCAGGCCTCTTTAAGGACTTCAAAATGTTCTCTTTTGTGTCTACGCTCACCAAGTTTATAGTTGATATCATAAATACCATAGCTGCTAGTGTCCACATTGGACCGAAGATATAATACTTCGCAAATACCATATATTCCTTACCTAAACATTAATAGGTTAGTTTGTCTGGCAGCTATATGTTCGATCGTTCAGTTCAAATTAGTAGCGTTTTCTGAGGAAAAGAACGGATGCTAAATTACAGATAATATCTGAGAGCTGAGGAACGGAACCCGTTCCAGTTTGCATATATACAGACAGATAAACGGACATTAGATGGACAATCTGTTAAAATCATTGTGACAAACTTAATATTCCTTGTTCCTGGTCAGCGTATCGTAAAGAAAATCGTCGAGTTCGATTCACATGTAAACACATACACCATCTGCGTATCACAGCAAACTCGATCAATTTCCGAAGCGGGTGTTTACTGGGTCACGTACTATAAGGTCAATCGGCAATGGTTGTAGTCGAATGTAGTGAGTCGGCGCAAATTACACTTAAGTAAGATTACCTATCATGAAAGTTTCTCCATGCGTTTGGTAAAATTGGCAGCATATAATTTAATATGAGCTGCTCTCCCAACGCCAAACTCTTAATTCAGAGCTGTACTGTCAATAATTTGACCATCTAAAAAAAGCAATCGTTTTTGCGGGTTGTAGAATCCTTCAGAGCAATGTCAGGCCACAAATTTCCCGTGTCTATGGCTATGAAAATCGACTAATCCAATTCGTATTAAAAAGCACAAGGGTTTCTATGCGACAGGTTTTATGAAACTATCTTTAAAAAGTAACAAAAAAAAAAAAAAAATAATAAAACGATGTATATTAGATCTGCATCGAACAGTTCTAACCATGGCAAATAAAACCTTCAATTTAATGAAAAAATAATGAATTTCTTCTTGTTGGACCTTGAAACGCAATTCTCATCGTATAAACATTGCAGTATTTATTTCTATTTCCTTTTACTATATGTGACCTGGTCTACGAAAAGGGGGGTTAGGTGTCAAAAAATCAATTTTTTTATTTTTTTTTTAATTTTTTTTTTCAATTTTTTTTTTTTTATTTTTATTTTTGTTTTCTTTTTTTTTGACACCAAAGCCCCCTTTTCGTAGACCAGGTCACATATAGGTAAATTTCTCTATTTTAGCTTAAAATTTTATAAGCAATATTTCAATTTTGTTGTGTAAATGTGTATTCAGCGCTTGTAAGCAGCATTCTGATAGCAATATATTTACCATATTTGCCACTTTTTGAACAAATTACAGTTGCTGAATGGCATTCAGCACATGTATGAATGAAAAATAGTACTTTAGGTTGCAACCAATCCACAAAAGACTACTCTCTACTAAAATTAAAAGTAGTGGTATGCGAAATTCGGCTGCTGAATTCTATTTAGCTTGTATCAAAATCTTAAGAAATTTGCAGTCTTGTTCTGTTGATCTATACTTTCGAGTATTTGTTTCCGGTTCTATATCTATATACTTATGTGTCTGTTTACTAGCTTACAATTTTATATCTAGTATTTCATTTCAACTATGTAAACTGTATTCAGCGCTTGTAAGCAGCATTCTGATAGCAATATATTTACCATATTTGCCACTTTTTGAGAAAATTACAGTTGCTGAATGGCATTCAGCACATGTATGAATGAAAAATAGTACTTTAAGTTGCAACTAATCCACAACAGACTACTCTCTACTAAAATTAAAAGTAGTGGTATGCGAAATTCGGCTGCTGAATTCAACTACATTGCATCATCATCTCAAATTACTATCATACTTTTGTTCATATAATCTTCTTTGCATTTGTTTCTGGTTTTATCTCTACATATGTTTCTGTTTACTAGCTTAGAATTTTAATATTTTAATTCCGACAGGTAAATTGTATTCAGCGCTTTTAAGCAGCTTTCTGCTACCAACATTAAGTTTAATTAAAATTTAAAATGTGTATAAGTCGCTTAAAAACTGCGCTGAATTCTATTCAGCAATAAAAGAACTATTGATTTTAGTTTCACAAGTCTTCGATATCCCACTTAAATCCATAATGCGCTTTTCCTTAGCAAACCATCAATTTTTCTGGTGATCAAGGTGATCTAATTCTAGTGTCACATGCAATATGCCATTATCTCTGTAGAATTAAATCTTTTCGCAAAAAATAATTGATCAAACAAACAGCAACAGTTATTTATTAATTCCCCATTATAGTTATGAGCGTATTAAAATTTTTTTTGAGAACAAAAAACCCCATTGGTTGTAAAACTCCACGCTTCACTGCTTTGAAATTATTTGTTTTTTCACACTTAATTATACTTAATACCTCCGTGCTCAATCCGTTATAAAAGTGGCGCTGTGACGACAGATCGTATTTGAAAATGTGAAATTGCTGCAGTTCTGGCTAGAAGTTTCAGGAAAATGTTGCGTTCCATAGTTTTCGGTTTGCTCATCTGTGTGAGCCTACATTTGGTGGTTAGTTGTCCACAGAAAAAAGAGATGTTGTCGATTAATAATGTTTTTCTTAACATTTTTTTCTAATATTTGTGCAATATTTTCTATTTAGCTGGCTGATACCGTTGGCTCTTTAGCTGCAGTGAATTCAGCGCTTCCATCCGCAAGCTCTTTTCAGGTTTCCAGCAAAACCGCTGGGCATGTAAAACATGGGCATGGTCAAAGGCGCAATGGTACAACAACCACCACTACAACAGCTGCTCCAACGACATAAATCTGAATAGAGAAATTCAATAATGAAATGGTGATAAATTAGAAAATTTTATTTTAGAAAATTATATGATTTATTATGTGTCAAAATATTAGAAAAATTTAAATATAAATTCTGTGCTAATGACAATGAAGAGCTAATGAAAATGACGTGCGGATTCCTTGAGTGAAATTCAAACTTTAAAGCTGTTATTTTGGCGTGCAGATATTTCCAATATATTCTAGATATTCCAGTTTTTCGCAGGATTTCAAAGGAAAATATAGCTAGTAAATTTCCGTCGAACCGCAAACGCAGTTTTAAATAATCATTGGACTACAAAGACTTCCATGAAGCACTCAAAGGGACCTTAGAATTTTATTTTGAGAATTTTTTTTTTATACATCATTCAAAGCAAGGTAAGGCCTTTCAGTACGATTGGGTGTTGATGTGCCTTACTTTCCAGCTGCTTGACTCATGCTTTTACTGCAAAAAAACATATAAATCGAATTTCCGAATCTTCGCATCGCTGCTAAATCGCAATTACTTTTGTTTATATCTGAAGCGGTTGATTATTGGTGATGAAAAGTTAGTCTTTGTACACAACGTCAAAAGAAAATGTTGTCGTTGTTCAATGACTGTGAGCCGCCGAATCAAATGTTTGCCGAGCCATGATTGACGATCAGGAACGTTTTGCTATGTGGGATTGGTTAGAAATCAGCTACTATGAGCTGATCATCTACGGCAAAACTTTTAATCCTGATCTGTAATTTCAACTGTTGGACCATCTGAGAGAAGCAAAGGTTCAGAAGAGATGAGTTTTGGCTAATAGAAGAGAAATTGGGTTCTGTCAGAGCAATGCCAGGCCACACACAACGAAAGTGACGCGGCAGAAACTACGGTAGCTTGGTTGGAAGGTTCTTAAGCATCTAATTTATTATATGTGACCTGGTCTACGAAAAGGGGGCTTAGGTGTCAAAAAATAAATTTTTTTTTTTAAATTTTTTTTTTTTTTTTTTTTTTCAATTTTTTTTATTTTTATTTTATTTTTTTATTTTTCGACACATAAGCTCCCTTTTCGTAGACCACGTCACATATAGTAAGGACCTAGCACCAAGTTATTATTGGTTGTTCCTGTCTGCGGCTGATTGGTTTTGACTGAGATCACTCTTTATAATACACAGGCGCTTTTACAGTAAGTTTTAGTACTTTGTTTTGAAATTGTTGGATGACTTTTTTATTATTTGTGTTAGTAAATCTCCAGAGTTGTGCACCATAGCTCCATATCGGTCTGAGTATTTGTTTATAGATTAGTTACTTTTTTTTCGAAGGATAACTCTGATTTGTTTTCAATGAATCAATTAATATTTCGCATGTTTTTTAAATGAACTTTCCACCGTAGGTATTCGTATGAAATTGGTAATTGTTGCATGTTAAAACAATGTGTACAGACTTAGCTTCATTCAGTTTTATCTGACATTTTTTTGCCCTTTATAGGACTCTTTTGGAGATTAATACTAGGTTGTTCAATAAGTTTTCTTCTTTGATAGGAAAAACACAATTTTATGATTCAAAATACACTTTATTATTCAGTATAATCTTCCTGAACATTAACACACTTGCTACAACGGTCCTTTAATCTGTGGATCCCATCCTTGAAGTGAGAATCCGCAAAGTTTGCAAAATACCCTTCAACAGCCGTTATGACTTCTTCATTTGATGAAAAACGCTTTATACGCATACATTTTTTGAGTTCTGGAAACAAGTGAAAGTCGCTGGGGGCCAAATCTGGTGAATACGGTGGATGCTCCAAATATTCGGACCTTAATTCATGGATTTTAGCCATGGTCAAAATACTCTTGTGTCACGGTGCATTGTCCTGATAAAAAATGAAAAATAATTTTGTTCTTCTGCAAACCGGCTCTTTTTTTCCTTCAAGCAAAAGGTTGCAATAATATTCAGAATTAATTGTTTTACTAGTTTGTAAGTAATCCAAAAACAAAATTCCTCTCTCTGTCACTGTTCGAAGCCGAGCAACCAGGTTCACACCATTCTTTAGCCTTTTGTTTGCAGCAATCAGGTCGTAACCGGGAGATTTTTTGCTTTTCAGATTTTTGACTTCCTCACTTAGCTCAATGCTTACGCAAATTTCTTCGCTTTCTTGACTGGAAATAGTAGGATAATCTACATTTGATTCAAATGTGGAGGATATTTTGGCTAAATTTTCCGAAAATACTTATGCTTTTTTTGAATTATCCCTGACTCGACTATCCACACTTATTTGAATGGGGCATACTTGGATTTTTGGTGTTTGTTGCCTTTTACAGATTTTTCAAAGCGAGTAATCGGCATTTCTTTCATTGTTTAGAGACCGAATAGATTTTGCAAAAACTGTGATTTATAAACCTCTTGATTTTGCGATTAAAATCTTAAACTTTATTAAAACAAGAAAAAACGTTAACTTCGGTTGCACCGAAGCTAAATACCCTTCACAGGTGCATTTCTGTTAGTAACTATGTGTCCAGTTTGTATGGAAGCTATATGTTATAGTTAATCGATCTGAACAATTTCTTCGGAGATTACATTGTTGCCTTAGAAAATAATCTATACCAAAATTCGTGAATATATCTTGTCAAATGTGAAAGTTTTCCATACAAGAACTTGATTCCGATCGTTCTGTTTGTATGGCAGCTATATGTTATAGTTAACCGATCTGAACAATTTCTTCGGAGATTACAATGTTGCCTTAGAAAATAATATATACCAAAATTCGTGAATATATCTTGTCAAATGTGAAAGTTGTCCATACAAGAACTTGATTCCGATCGTTCAGTTTGTATGGCAGCTATACGCTATAGTTAACCGATCTGAATAATTTCTTCGGAGATTACATTGTTGCTTTAGAAAATAATCTATACCAAATTTCGTGAATATATCTTGTCAAATATGAAAGTTTTCCATATAAGAACTTGATTCCGATCGTTCTGTTTGTATGGCAGCTACATGTTATAGTTAACCGATCTGAACAATTTTCTCGGATATTACATTTTTGCCCTAGAAAATAATCTATACCAAATTTGTTGAAGATACATTGTCAAATGCGATAGTTTTCCATGTGAGAACTTGATTTCGATCGTTCAGTTTATATGGCAGCTATATGTTATAGTGGTCCGATATCGGCTGTTCCGACAAATGAGCAGCTTCTTGAAGAGAAAATGACGTTTGCAAAATTTCAAAAGGATATCTTAAAAAGTGAGGGACTAGTTCGTATATATACAGACAGACGGACATGGCTAAATCGACTCAGCTCAACATACTGATGGTTTATATATATACTTTATAGGATCTCCGACGCTTCCTTCAGGGTGTTACAAACATCGTGACAAACTTAATATACCCTGTTCAGGGTATAAATATATTTATCAGCTAGGCACCGAATTTGATGCCATTTACGTATCATTCACTTTAATTTAATTACAATATTTTTCTTATTATAAATCATTGGGATATTGAGAGTTTACAGCAATTTTTCTTATTTGCGGTGTACTTTTATATGGAGCCATATTTGCTTTCATAATATTCCATGATCGGTCTAAGGATTCGCAATTGGGTATATATATATTGGAGAATGATCTGAGTTAAAGTCATAACCCTGATTGATCGACAATTTGTTCCAGCATATTTTGCCGACAATGAAAAAATCTATCAGGTCTGGCATCTTTTGGCTATCTGATAGCCAATATGATAGTAAGCTCGTCGAGCATGCATAACTTCAGTTAATTGCAGTGCTTTAAAGAGTTCTCTCCCCTTTGAAGGCGTAAGTCGGCCGATGGCTGCTCGGTTTATAAGAAATTTTTTTAAATTGTTCAATGGTAGGATCAAACTCAGTTCCTACGTATTTCCGATAGCTATGTAAAATTTTATGCGGTGGTTATAATTATTATATTATTTTCCATTAAACATACCACAAACATACATATTCTAAATAATAAGAAGTTCATTCACCAACTAATAGGATTAGTAGAGTCCTACCTCGAAATGACGCGAGCGCAAGTCTGATAGTGTCGGCAGATGAACATTACTTTTAAAAATGACAGTCATATTTTGACAGCTTACAGAAGTACTTACATATACATGTACATATATGTCATAGAGCGGTATAAATTAGGCTTTATCAAACGCTAGCGAGTGCCGTGGCGAAAATTCATAAATGTGCCTATAATATAGGGTGTGATCTGGCAGCCAGGAGCGCACCCAATAAAAAATGGAAAATGCATGTTGAAAAAAATAAAATAATTGAATTAACTGTAAAGCAACAAAAGTCATAGCGGGTGTAAGCTTTAGCAATTTGCGGTTGAAGGGTGGGGAAATGCGTGTTTTTTCTGAAGACGCAGCAAAATGTAGGCGCAAAGGATAATTAGCTGGTGTCACAATAATTGAGCGTTATGACACGCATCGTTTGCTGTCATTGAAGCGTCATATGTTTTGTTGTGTCTGAATGTGTATTTTTAAATGTATGCTTTTATATATGTGTGTATGTGTAGTGGTAAATTAGTTAAGGATTAATTGTTGGCACACACGCATCTTTTCGAATTTCAAGGAAAAGGACGAGAGAAAAAAAAAGTACAACAACAACAGCAATCGCTTTGTTGTAGTTTTCGTGCGACATTTTGCTGTCAGCTTGCTCGTTAGTCGCTGATCGCGCCTGTTTTTTCGTTAGAGTTGTTGTTATATTTTATTTTATTTTTTTGTTGCTGTTGTTGGTGTTGTGCGTGCAGATGTCATTTAGTGTTTACCTTTTTAAGCGGATAAAATTCATAATTATTGTTATTAGTGTCATTTGTTTCGTTTTTTTTTCATTTTTGCTCTGCATTGCACCTACTACACATGCACAGAGTGTTATGTGTGTATGTGTGCGCG